>ML104128.1:36513-129221 GCA_003697995.1 Taxidea taxus jeffersonii
CTCTCTCTCTCTCTCTCTCTCTCTCTCAAATAAATAAATAAATAAATATTTAAAAAATAAAGAAAACGAAACTTAGTTTACCGTTATTTTAGAGACAAGATTGCAAGAAGTCAAGGTCAGAGCAAAGGATGTTATTTCTAGTTGGTGACTTAATGTACCTTAAAGAGATACTGAAATTGAACCTACCCTGTATATAAATGGCTGTGCTTGGCTCCTTCAGTACTCAGGGTCCCAGGATTTGTAACCCAATGAATTGGGTTGAAAACATATTATTGTTCAATAGGCTTAGGAATCAAGAAGATAAGAGAAAAGTGGTGGTTCTTTTTCCTGTATTCAAATAGTAATGCATGGTCATAATGATTGTGAACTGAATCCATGGGAGTGTTGAGCGTCTGAAGATATTACGTGTTCTGTGTACAATGATATTATTATCCCAAGTCATCTCTAGCTATACTTATCTCTCTGCCTCTACCTATGTATCTCTGCCTCTATATGTTAACTTCTGAGATAATTTATAGTTTCTGTTTCCAATTTTAGAATGACAGAGATTCAATACCTTGCTGGAAGACATCAATTTGGTAATTGCAGTCTTTTCTGAACTCATGTTTGTCTGATTCAGGTATCCATATTCTTTCGACTATACCACATAACCTCTCAAAAAAAGAGATTCAAGTAAACTGAACAAGCATTTTGGAGATAACTGCCTATAGAAACCAATCTTTTTTTTTTTTTTTTCCCCTAGTTGTCATCCACAATGACCCCCTCCCCCACCAAAACACACACACAAACATGCATTCCACAAAATGCACTTATGAATAATATAATTCAAGGCTTTACTAAATGTTTTATTAAATGCTAAGAATTAAATATTAAAGATGCTATAACTTATTGTATTTCCTAAAGACTTTCAAAAATATATGTATATCTTCATATTTGTGCCCATGTTATTAATAAAAAGTTCTATAAAAAATGTTAGTTCTAACATTTATATTAAGTTGAACCCATGATTGATTGCATTTTGTTCAATAAGAACTGACAATATCTAAATATATTTGTGTTTCCTGCTTGTCCCTTGACATTGGAATTAGCTTGTATCTTGGCATGTGTCTCCTTTCAAAATGAGGGCAGCATTTCAATTGCTATTTATTTGTGCCAAATCCTGGCTAAGCTGTTTAATTCACATGGACCTAAAGAAATTGTAGCTGTGGGCTTTGTTTGTTCTTGTTCCTGTAAATCACAGGACAGGACAGGTTTTAGGGCACTGTTTGAATCAGTCCCTCAGGTCTCCCTTAACAAATGGGTGTCACTCACAAATGCTAGCAATGATGACTTTCTGATTTCAATTGCACTTTTAGAGGGCTAGTAAAGTGACCCATGGCCTTTCTTGCAGTTAGTCCCAGGAAGATGGGAAATAGTAATTATAGTGTAATAAAGCACACAAGGACTCTATTTAAATGGCAGAATTTGCATTTAAATGGAAATTTCAAAATGAAAACATGTAAAAGCTTGATAGGTACGATATTTAGTATACAGCTCATGCCAGCTTTTAGAAGCACGCTTACTCACATGTCATGGGTGGAGGTAAGTTTTTGTGCATGCCCAAAGAGCAAGGGCAGAGGATTTGAGTGAGACTGAAAAGGAAAAGGTTAAATTAGCCTCAGATATGACACATTTTATCAAATCAAGTTAATAAGCATATCTTGGCTTTTTAAGAGTAGGGATTGAATTCTTTGGGGCCAGCCCAAGGTTATGACCTGTAGCTAATGAAAATGACTAATTGATTAACACTTAAGGAATGTAATGGAATTTAACTCTGAACTGCTCACAGTAGTTCCATTAATCTATTCATTGAAAGTGTTTATGTATATCCTGGACAGGAAATTAAGGTGTACATAAGTTTAAATACATTTGACAATAGAAGGTATTTTGAAGCTGACATAAAAATGTATCACGGGAATGATTTCTTTTTTTTTTTCAAATAAAGGAGAGACTCGTGAACTTACCTCTGCAGGTTGTAAAAAGTCAAATGAGCTCACTTCAGTGTAATGCACCAAGTAATAGAATGAAGGAGAAATGATGTTTAAAAATCATGTTAATTTGAATGTTCTCTATTTTGCTTAGGTAGTGATTTTATTGAATGGTTCAATTAGTATTTCCTATATAAAAAGTATTATAACAGGCACACTTTTGAAGATGCTCAATTTACAAAAAGTTCTATCAGAATGATGGTTACTGCCCAACTATTTCATAAATGGCTATAAATCAGTTTTCTAATCACAAGACAAGGTAACATGTATACTATTGTGTTTCAAATCTTGTCATATTAAAATCTTTTGGAAGTTGAGTAAATAAAATATACCAGGTTGCTTGTTTTTTAAGTTTTATATATTTAAAGGCAGAATTAACTACCTGTTAAGAAACACAAATTTGAAGTCATCTATTTGAAAACAATCCTAAAATGTATTTTCAACTGAAAGTAGTTAAATAGGATAGTAATTTATAATGAGAATGTTTCTCACCCTTTCCTGTTCTGCTCTTCATTTGTATTTAATGATGAAAACACGGTGCCAGTTTTATGCCAGGCAGACTTACCTTATTATTTGGCTTTTCTCTAGCATACCTGTTTCCAGCATATTGAACTGTCAGGAAGAAAACAGATCAGACAAATTTCTGCTGTCCAAAAGTGCTTATGGGCTGATAACTTTACTGTTGTATAACTTATAAAAGATTTTTTAAAAGACTGTCCAAATTCTGATGACTCTAAGTTTGATATAAAATTTCTTGGATGGTCGGGGCACCTGGGTGGCTCAGTGGTTTAAGCCTCTGCCTTCAGCTCAGGTCATGATCCCAGGGTCCTGGGTTCAAGCCCCACATCGGGCTCTCTGCTCAGCAGGGAGCCTGCTTCCTCCTCTCTCTCTGCTTGCCTCTCTGCCTACTTGTGATCTCTATCTGTCAAATAAATAATAAAAAAAAAATCTTAAAAAAAAAATAAAAATAAAAAATAAAAAATAAAATTTCTTGGATGGTGCCAGTGATCTCTCAGAGGAATAAACACCTTTTCAAGGGATTTGAACTTCACTTATGAAGAAAGTTGTAAGGGCTATCAAATCCTTGAAGTATGGCTCCCAAGCTTCTTTGACCTTCAGCGATACTGAGCATGTTCCCTTCCATCTACAATTATATCTCCTAGTTTTCATGTCATATATTAACTACCAAACTGGGCTTAGTATCCTTCTCCATTTCTCATAGTGATGGAAATTAATCAAAAGTAGAGAGGTTAGGGTTCCAAAAGCTTCCATTCACTTCTTTATTCATTCAGCAGTTACTTACTGGACACTTACTCTACCCTAGTTGCTAGTTTAGTTACTGGTCAGAGAGTAGTGTATAAAATCACAGAGTCCTGGTACTCACACAGTGTGCTTAACACCATGCTAAGTAACAAAAGTAAGTTCAACATATGTTAGGACACAAAAAGATGACACAGTGTGAGAGAGGTGCTATTTTATATAAGATCATAGGGGACCTCAATAAATATAAAGAGTTACCTATGCTGGAGGTCTCCAGGGCAACATTTGTGTGGATGGTACAATGTCTGGAGTATAGACTACATTATTTTATATTTTAGGCAGTACACTCCCAGGTCAAGCTCAATTTACTTTGAGTAGAATCATCTTTTTTTTTTTTTTCCTTGCATTGCTCATTCATATTGTGTCTGGCTACTTCAAGTCCCTTGAGTTACACTTAAGTATCCTTAGCCGGTAATTGCAATAACATCCATGTGGGTTTTGTCCAATTGCTTGAAACCTCTGCTGGTGAGAATGGACAACAATGAATTAGTTTTACCCAGATAAGCTGACCCTCTTAATATATTAGCTGAAAAGTGTGTTGTCACTCTCAAGAAATGTAATTACATTAACCAATTAAACCACCAATCCCTAAAGAGATAGTCAAAGATATATCTCTAGAGAGAGATTATCTCTGTAAAGTGTGGCAACTTTAATGAGCTACCTAGATTTCATTCTTTTTCACATTTGTACCTTGTTATTCCATGCTTGAAACACTTGCCTTGATACACACTCCCTTACTTACTTACAGGTATTCTAGCTATTTCCCTCGGTTTCTAAGTCTTGTCCCTTATTATTGTTTGGCAGTTGTGTGTGTAACACCAAATTACTCACCACCTATCTACCTGGATGTTTGAAAACTTACTGAGACTTATTTATTTATTAAATGCTGGTAAATACATACTATATTCCAGGATCAGTGTTTGGCTCACAGATGAAGTATTCCATTCATATTCTTCAGCAATAATTATCTTGCTGTTGTTCTTCACAAAAACAATCCATTAGAAGTCACACAAGGAAAATTCCTTATCCGTTAAATACCCAATGATCAAATATATATAATTTTGAGCACCTACTATGGGAGTCACCATTCCAACATTTGAGAATATAGGGATGAATATGTTTATTTATTTTTTCATCCATTTGCTTCTGATCCAGATTTTAATGAGCTCTTTGGATCATCTTAGAGAGTTTGACTTTTATTTGGCAAATAATGAGGACTTACAACAGTTATTTGGTAGTGGGGGAAATATGTTTTGCTTTGCAATTTAAAAAAATACAGTGAAGTGCAGAATAAATTGGAATTGGTGAAGACTGCATTCGGGGAGAGTAGTTAGTATGTCATGGCAATGATACAGGAAGAGATGAGGATGCTATGAATTAATATGAAGATAGCTGGGCAACAGAAAAGTGGGAATATTTGTAAGATATTAAAGAAATAAATAGTAAGTGTGGTCTTATTTCTTTCTTTTGATTTTCTAAGTTTAAACATTCTTTCCAACTGTTTTCATGTATATTTATATTAAATGCAGTTGAGAATATTAATTGAGAATATTAATTAATTCTTTCATTATTACATAGAATTTAATAGCATGAAATAAAGAGAAGTAGTTAAAGATTTATCATTGAAATATTTATGGTGGTTATTTTAAGTACATTGTTTTTCAAGTTTTCATACTATTTTATTGTTTTAAATTTCTTAAGAACTGTTTAAAGTTTCATTAATAACTTTTTTCCACATAATCAGGAAATAGTTTTTTCTGTTGTGGATAAAAATGATCACTTCCTCAGTGAGGACTTCTTTAACTCTACCAGAGAAGGTTAGGAGAAGGTTAGACACCCTGATATATTTTCCAATAACATCTTGTATAATCTTATGTCAACATTTTCATTCTTGATTGAATACGTCTAAAATTCTTTTCTGCACTAAAAGCAAGATACATGAATTTAAAAAACTGTTCAAGATATTCTTGGATATCCCGTACCTACTGTATTCCTGGCAATGTAGATTCTCAAAAGATGTTTATGGAATCAGTGGATGAATTAAAAAGGAGATGATATTGTACCTGTAATTTTCTCCATAATATTAATACTTTTATCACAACCAAAAATACATTCTGGATTAAATTTAATTATTTAAAATCAATTAAGATGGTGCTATGAGTATGTATGAGAGAGATGTAATGGATTATCTGGTAAATATTTAGTCATAAAAATTACCTGTGAAGTCTGCAATTCTTAGGATTTTAATGTTGCTTAGGCTTATTCTCTTAGGACTCAGAAATGAAATCAGAATATGATGACAACTTGGAGCAAATATTAGTGAAAATGAAATAAGATTGGATTTTGACATAACAAATGTATGTTCTTTTTCTGGGTTAATATCAAAGCCTTCACTATGGTTTTTATTCTATGCATTATGCAGGTGGTATTTCTGGATAGTTGTAAATTAGAAGAAAGACAGGTGAGAGAAAGGAAATACTGAAAATATATGTTCAACAGGCTCAAACCCTATTATTTTTAGGGGAAAAAACTAAATAATTTCAAAGCAAAATAACAGTGACAGTAAAGTTCTTAATATTTAAAAATTCTAAAAATACTCATATTAAAATGTAATGAATGTTAAAATGTAATTTGAATTTTTCTCTCACTTTTATATCAGTGTATATAGTAACATCCATATTTCATAAAACAAATCTCAGTTTAAAATTGATTACATAAATATTCTTGATTTTAAATAATTTCAAAACAAGATTTCAGTGATACTTTCAACCATTTACAAAGAAATGGTAGTCATATACAGTTGTACTTTTTAATAACTAAACCAATTTCCAAATTTATTGAGTAAAGGCACAGAAAAGGACAGGGATATTTATTTCAGGATTTAAATATATACACAACATATATATTTAAATATATTTATATATAAATAATAAATATATATTAATATATATTAATATATATAACTTAATAGATTAAATATATTTAATCTATTATATATATACATATACAGATATATATGTATATCTTGAAATAAATATCCCTGTCCTTTTCTGTCATCACAGAAAAATCACCAGCAGGGTGATTTTAAATTTCAGGATTTAAATATATACACAACATATATATAAATATATTTATATATATAAATAATAAATATATTTAATATACATTAATATATGTATATGTGTGTATATCCTGAAATAAATATCCCTGTCCTTTTTGTTACTTTTTGTTAAGTTACCATATGTGTTCTTACATCTATTATGCTTAAATTATACCTTGATTTCCTTAGCCTTTGGTAGTTTCTGTATACCTATGAACTGATCAGTATTCATTTGAATATTCTAGGAGTGTTATTATATTTTAATAGACTGTATTATAACATATATATGTTATATAAATCTGAAAATAATATTTTTCTTGGCTACACTAATAACTTACTGTAAAATAAACTCAAAGTAGAATATTGGGAAACATATCCAAGCTAGATGGAATAATTTATGTAGGACTAATACTTCTGCTATAAACAACTAGAAAGCAAACCTCCAAACCTCCAATCATTCCCAAGGTGTGTATGGATGGAATCAAGCTGTAAGGGACTGTGATATCTGGGATATGGAAACAGATAAAGCAAAATGACACTTGCTCCACCTTATTATCTTCAAATTATGTTGCAGAGAGGAAAAACCCAGATGCAGCCTGGAGGTCTCCGTCACAGGAAGAGATACAGCTAAGAGTTTGGAGAAATCAATGAAGCCACAATTAGAAGGCCCAAGTATCACAGAAGAGGGAGTTGCTTAGAGAGATAGCTCTGAAAGTCTTCAAAGGATATTCTTTGAGTAATTACAGAGTATTAATTGGCCCCTAGGTGTAAGGAAACAATCCAGGATTGGGTGGTAAATCACCCAGGAGTACTAGTGGGACCAATATCTGAAGCCCCCATAAGTTGGGAATATCTCTTGTTCCCACCAGGCAGAGGCTACTCTCGTATAATTTAGAGAAACAAATATTCTATTCAGAAGGATCTTGCCTCAAGTAGTAGAAGAAAATTAGACATTGAATAAATCTTGCTTTTGTCCTAACAACAATAAAACATAAAAAAGTTACAAAAGGATCAAACTGTTAATAAGTAAATTAAATGCCTCCCAGGACAAAGCTGAAGAATCTTTGTATGAATGCAAAATAACCAGCAGCCAACAAGGTAAACTTTGCAATGCTTGTCATCTAATTAAATTGGCCAGGCATGGGAAGAAGTATAAAAATACAACCTATTATGAGGATAAAATCAATTAATCAAAAGTGACACAAATGATAAACATAATAGAATAAGCATAAAAGAAGATTCAAGATAGATACAACCAATCCTTGAACAATGCCAGAGTTACTGATGCCTACCTACTATGCAGTCAAAAATCTGCATATAAACTTTGACTTCCCTCAAACTTAACTACTAATTGCCTGCTGTTGACTATCAGTCTTACCAATAGCATAAATGGTCAATTAATACATATTTTAGATTATATATATATACATATATATATAATATACTGTATTTTTACAATAAAATAAGCTAGAGAAAAGAAAATGTTAGTTAGTGGCACCTGGGTGGTTCAGTCAGTTAAGTGTCTGACTCCTGATTTCAGCTCAGGTCATGATCTCAGGGTCCTGGGACTGCATCCCATATCTGGCTATGTGTTAGGCATGGACCCTGCTTAATATTCTCTCACTCTCCCTCTACCCTTCCCCACCCAAATGTGCTTGCGCTCTCTAAAAAAAAAAAAAAAAAAAAAAAAATCTTAAAAAAAAGATGATGTTATTAAGAAAATCATAAGAGAGAGAAAATACATTTATAGTATATTAACTGTACTTGTCAACAAAAATCCATGTATAAGTTGACCCATGCTGTTCAAACCCATGTTATCCAAAAGTCAACTGTACAGCAGTTTCCCATAGGCTCACAAAGCTAGCGGGAAAATTATGCATGTAAATTACTGACATGAAAACTATTAAAGTCCCAAATCAAACTTCTAAAGATGAAAACTACAATGACTGAGATGAGACTACATTAGATAGGATGAATGATTAGTTACTGCAGAAAAGATTAAGGAACATAAGAAAAGGTAGTATAAATTATGCACAGTGAAAGATACTAAAAAGAATGACTAGTAATCAAAAAAATAAACAGGAAAACTACAGAGCATAGTGGTGATGTGGGATATGTATATTAGCAAATTAATATATATATAAAATTTCCTCAGAAGGTCAAGGGCAAAACAAATATTTGAAAAAGGAAGAGCCAAAATTCTTCCAAAATTGAAGATAAGTACAACACAAGCAAATTAAAGAACACTAATCATAACAAACAAGAAGAAAACTCCAACAAATTGCAGAAAAATCTGTGATAAAGGGAAAAATCCCAAAGCAACCTGGGGGGTTATATACAAGTGAATAAGTACAAGAATGACAGCAGACTTCTTGAAAATATTGCAAGCCAGAAGACAGTGAGGAACATCTTTATAGTACAGAGCACCTAGAAAAGCACCTTTCAAAAATGAAGGGGAAATGCAGACTACTGAAGAGATACAAAAGCAGAAGGAATTGAAAGAATCCATCACCAGCAGACATGCACTTCAAGAAAAATAGTCTTTCAAATAGAAGGAAAATAGTACTGAATGGGAATCTGGATTTACCCAAAGGAATGAAGAGAAGCAGAAATAGTGACTATGTGGGTCTATTTAAAAGACATCAAATAATTAAACCTCTTTAAAAGTTAATGTATTGTTTAAAGTGAACATCACAACAATGCATTGTGAGGCTTTTATAAAGGGACAGAGAGTAAACAGTCTCTGAGGAACACATTTCTTCTCTATTGCCTATATTTTTCTTCTGTTTAAAATATTTTTAAATTTTTACTTTGATTCTAACTAGTTAAAATACATTGTTCTATTCATTTCACACCTACAATATAGTAATTCAATACTTCCATACATCACCCTGTGCTTATCACAAGTGCCCTCATTAATCCCTTTTACCTATTTAAAACCTTTTAAAAGGGTGATAACATTTTTGTTGTTGTTGTTCTAAGATTATAAAACAGGCTGTGGGTAGGATTTGACAGAAAAAATAACTATTAAAAGAACAGATGGGACAACAAGATGATTTATTTAAAATAAATTATAATAATTCAAGTGATCTAAACACTCTAATTAAAAGACAGGGATTGTCAGATGGGATTAAAATGCGAGGCATAATGTTATTTCATGTTCCTTTAAGATTATATATATATATACATATATATAGAGAGAGAGACATAAATAGATTAAAATAATAGAAAAAGACATACCATGCTAATACTAATCAAACTAATCTGGAATGATTGATTCTCAAGAAAAGACTATTGCAAGTAATAAAGAAAATCATTTCATAACAATAATGAAGTCAATTCATCAAAAAGACCTAATAATCTTAAACATGTATGCACCTAATGTTAGAGCTTCAGTCTACATGCACCAAAATTTGATAAAACTACAAAGAAAAATAGATAAAATCATAATTATAGTCAGAACAAGTAGATATCAGGGCGCCTAGGTGGCTCAGTTAAGTATCTGCCTTTGGCTCAGATCATGAACCGGGCCCGGGGCCTGGGATCAGCTTCCTGCTCCAACGCGATCCTGCTTCTCCCTCTGCTACGGGTCCTGCTTGTGTTCTCTCTCTTGCTGTCTCTCTCTCTCTCTCTCTGTCAAATAAAAAATTAAATCTTAATAAAAAAAAGAACAAGTAGATAATTTTAGTGAAATGTCCAGAATACTATGTAAACTCAAAACTATTCTGTGATTGAAAAATGAGTAGTAAAAGATATATTCGTTTCTTAGGGCTGCCATAACAAGTGCACAAATGGATAGCTTAAGGCAATAGAAATTCATTGTCTAATGGTTCTGGAGGCTAGAAGTCCAAAGTCAAGTGTTGTCAAGGCCATGTTACCTCCGAAGCCTCTGAGGGAGAATCTTTCCTTGTCTCTTCCTAGCTTCTGGTGGTGGTCATCAATCTCTGGTGTCCTTTGGCTTGCAGCTGCATCATTAAGATTTCTGCCTCTGTCATCTCATGACATTTTCCCTGTACGTCTGTCTCTCCATTTCTTATACGAATACTAGCCATACTGGAAGAGGGGCTCATCCTACTCAAGTATGACCTCATATTAACTTAATTAACTACATCTGCAATGACTCTTTCTAAAGAAGGTCACATTCTGAGGTTAAGACTTTAACATATCTTTTTGGAGAATATAGTTCATGCCATAACGACAATAATTAAATTTTCTTTAATGTAGGATATACATTTAGAGTAAACTGAATTTATATTGTATAAATAATTGTTGAACCATTAGCTGTAAGAGGGAATGTATTCTGATTTGAATTTGAGGCAATAAGGGCCATTACTTGATTATTGTTGACTGATTTTCTTCCTGTAGAAAAAGAAAGGGTGGAGAAAGAAATTGATTTAGGCAAAGACTTTTAAGGTCATTCACATATGCAGCTTCCTTTCTTTTTTCTATTTTTAAAATTTTTTTAGAGGGAGAGACTGGGTACAAGTTGGGGGTAGGGGTAGAGGGAGAAAGAGAAAGAATATTAGCAGGCTTCACACTCAGCACAGAGCCCAGTGCAGAGGTCTCAATCTCACAAACCTGAGCTCCTGACCTGAGCTGAAATCAAGAATTAGATAGTTAAAGGACTGAGCCACCCAGGTGCCCCCACAACTTCCTTTCTTAAGGGCAGCAAAACCACAGTCTTTCCTCCACTAACTCACTCTGTCACACTGTGAACTCTCTCTCATAGTGGGGCAGGGACATTCTAGTCTTTTGCATAGATGTGACAGATGTAGTTACAGGATGCTATACAATGCTCAAGGGAAATATTTGTTAAACAAAACACTATTACATTCATACCCTTGATGAATGCTGCATACACTTTGGGCTCCAGAGGAGTATGTGGTACGATGAGAGAGAAAGAATAACGATAATTGCAGGAGGAGAGACTAACTTGAAACAGTAACATTAACATCAACATTAGGAATATCGATTATCAAGATGAGCCATTGCCTGGACAACTCATGGATAGGTAAAAAAAATGAAAACAAAACACAAGGAAACAGTAAAACTCCAAAACTTTCATTCGATTTTGGAAAAATAATGTTCATGAAGAAAGCAATTTCAATAAATTGTTAAGATTGAAAAGAAGATTATTAGGAGGTAAAAAGTTCAATATTGATCTTAATATTAAATCATTTTGTATTCAGAGGAAGGAGATTATGGCAGCATGAAGTATAGGCAATGGGAGGTTTTGTTTTGCTTTCAATAAGGGAATGGTCCTTACAAAATATATCAGATGAGAAGATGCGATGTACATAAGTAACGAGGCAACCACTGAGAGCTGCTGGAGGGGAGGGTGGGAGGGATGGGGTGGCTGGGTAATGGACATTGGGGAGGGTATGTGCTTTGGGGAGTACTGTGAAGTGTGTAAGACTATTGATTCACAGACCTGTACCCCTGAAACAAATAATACATTATATGTTAATTAAAAAAAAAAAAGAAGAGATCACATACTGGATTATAGTTTGTGGAAAAATAATCAAGCGAGAAATCAAGTGATAGTTGGAGAAGTAGGAGAACTCAGATTTATTTTATGCTGGTGGACCCAGTTGAGCTTGCACTGGAAATTCTGGGCCTAGGGCAGGGGGATTCCAGAGGTTTTATAAAGGAATACAGGGGGGTCAGCTTTCAAGGGTTATGCTGACTACTTTGCTTTAGGTATTGCTTTAGGGCAGGAACAGTCGTCAGTGGAAGGGAAGCTTGTGGAGGGAAGCCTGTTTATAGAAAGAAAAATGGTGGTTATCTCTTGCTCCCAGGGTGGGCTCCTGATTATCTCTTGCTCTTTCTAGTAACTTTCTATCTAACAGGGCCTGCCATCCTGGGCCTGCTCTGGGTAATTTTCCTGTTCAATAGGATATTTGCAAAAATCATATTTCCCTGGCCTACTTTGTCAGCTTTTCCTTCTGTCATGAATCTTTTCCACTCCCTCCGTGCAATTCACCTGGTCATTTGTTCAGTGATGGATATGTACATTCCCTATAAGCCCAGGATGGTTTGGGGTTCTGTAATCTGCCTAGCAATACAATATTATCAGATTCAAAATGGTTAATATAATTTTAAGAAATATTACTAACTTTGGAGTGGTCTCAAAAATCTTGCCTTTTGGATTCTAGTCTATTTACTTTTATCCTTTTAGAATTGGTATTTATCACCCATTACTAAGAATAAATTATATTGGGGTGCCTGGGTGGCTCAGTGGGTTAAAGCCTCTGCCTTCGACTCCGGTCTCAGGGTCCTGGGATTGAGCCCCGCATTGGGCTTTCTGCTCAGCAGGGAGCCTGCTTCTTCCTCTCTCCCTGCCTGCTCTCTGCCTACTTGTGATCTCTGTCTGTCAAATAAATAAATAAAACATTAAAAAAAGAATAAGTTATATTTATTTTATCAGTCTTTTTTATTATTAGTAATCCATACTTAAATGTAACACAGTGAGCATTTAATGAGTGGTTAGTATTTCTAGGCAAATATTGACTCACTTAGTCATCACAATAACTATATTAGTCATGTTTAGTCCCATTCCCCATATTTGAGGAAACTGATGCATGGAAAAGTTAGTTAATTTTCCCAAACTTGGGGCACCTGTGTGGCTCAGTGTGTTAAAGGCTCTGCTTTGGCTCAGGTCATGATCCCAGGGTCCTGGGATCGAGCCCTGAATCAGGCTCTCTGCTCATCGGGGACCCTGCTGCCTCCTCTCTCTCTCTGCCTGCCTCTCTGCCTACTTGTGATATCTCTTTCTGTCAAACAAATAAATACAATCTTTAAAAAAATAATTTTCCCAAACTAACGTATTTTATAAAAAGTGAGGCTCAGATAGAAGGTAATTAGTCTGATTTCTAGAGTCTTCATTCATACTCTCTGTAATATGCTGTGTAATAATAGGACTCATTTTATACATTTCCAAGAGAGACTTCAGGAGCAGTATTCCCTCCTATTTATTGTCTTTCTATGAATTTGCAACATGGAGAATTTATAAGAACATAACATAAATGAACTAAACATAAAGTGTGTGTGTGAGAGTGTGTGTTTTTGTTCCTTTAAACTCCTCCAGTGAACCTCAAGTTCAGGAATTAATTCCAGAAATAAAAATTGTACCACACTTTAATATTCTGAGGTAAGTGAACTATGAACTACCTGAAATAGTCAAGATATTACAAGAGAGACTTATAAAGGACATGCCAGCCAATTCTTGACATATATAATGTTAGGGACCTTAGTACAACTATGTCTCAGCAGTAGCTGAAAGGTTAATGGAATTGGGATTTGTGTAGACATGACTGATTTTCCTCCTGCAGGAAGGGAAGGAGTGGGGAAAGAAGCTGATTTGGACAAAGACCTTTAAGGTCATTCACATCTGCATCTTCCTTTCTTAAGGGCAGCAAAGTACCAATCTCTTCTGCACTAAATCATTCTAATCTCTTAGAGGAATCCAAAGCTTGTCAGAGAAAACATTGTTCACCCAAGAATAAGCTAAGAGACTAGATAAAATAGTCACTGTGAGAAGAGCAAAAAGCAACACTGAATCGAACAAGTCTGAGTAGCATTTCTGTTAAGTCAGTGTCTTCCTAGTGGAAGCCTGTCCTATTTGAAGGTAACTGTTCTAACACTTGAATAGCACAGAAGGAAGATTTTTAGAGTACATTTCTTGGCCCTATAGAAAGCAGTTAAAACTTTGTTTTAAAGAGTGTCAAAATGACATCCTAAATCAGTTGCTAGTAAGAAAAGTTACTTCTTTTTTCCCTATACACTAAAGAAACTGGTTTTTTTGTTGTTTTAAAACTTCGCTTTAGGGGCACCTCAGTGGCTCAGTGGGTTAAAGCCTCTGCCTTTGGCTCAGGTCATGATCCCAGGGTCCTGGGATCTTGCCTCTGCCTACTTGTGATCTCTCTCAAATGAATAAATAAAATCTTAAAAAACAAAACAAAACAAAAAAAACTTCGCTTTAAGAAATCTTTGTTCTGGGACGCCTGGGTGGCTCAGTTGGTTAAGCAGCTGCCTTCAGCTCAGGTCATGATCCCAGCGTCCTGGGATCGAGTCCCACATTGGGCTCCTTGCTTGGCAGGGAGCCTGCTTCTCCCTCTGCCTCTGCCTGCCACTCTGTCTGCCTGTGCTCACTCTCTCTCTCTCTCTCTCTCTCTCTCTAATAAATAAATAAATAAAATCTTAAAAAAAAAAAAAAAAAGAAATCTTTGTTCTGACTTTTGGCTCTTTGTTGAGGTGTAGTTGTTCCCTCATGGATCGACATGTCTTTACATGTCCTTATATGGGGCTATAGGACCACAGCTATCAGATATAATCAGGCCAGATTTCAAACCATTCATTCAATACTATTTAAAACAAAACAAAGAAGCAACTGTTTTAGGGTCACATTCATATAAAGTATGGAGAATTATTTTAATATAATCTCCTCCATCATAATTTAATGGGTGATTTTATTATCTTTTGAAAATTAAGGGTGCAAAGGGAAAAAAATGAAAATCAGTAATTTGGTGTTCCATTTTTGCGTTGTCATAAATTTCAAGATCCTTTTATTTTCAAACATTTATATAGAAATCTTTTAAGTGCTCCTTCCATTTTATCACTGGTCAACTTCATTAATCTATCACTTTGTGTATATAAAATTTCACCTCTTAGGAACAGATTTGCTAATAGTAATTTCTTTTTTTTTTCTTCTTAATTTATTTATTTGACAGATAGAGATCACAAGTAGGCAAAGAGAGGGGGAAGCAGGCTCCCTGCTGAGCAGAGAGCCTGATGTGGGGCTCAATCCCAGGACCCTGGGATCATGACCTGAGCCGAAGACAGAGGCTTTAATCCACTGAGCCACCCAGGTGCCCCTAAAAGTAATTTCTATACTTACGTAACTAAAATATATCACCTATGATAAACAGGATAATTTCTTTACAGACTGAAGTAAAGTAAATAGATATTGATATTGAGTGCCATCTTGATTGCAGTCTGTTTTGCCAATGATGTTAAAGGTAAGAAAATAAACAAAAACTGTAGGCCAGCTATTATGTCCTGAATTTTGACTTACTGTCTTCACCTGAGATGTCCCTCTTACCTTTCTGTGAAAAATGAAAAATGGAGACAGAAAATATTGATTCTTTATTCTTCTTGCAATTAATATTTGCTCTGCAAAGAAGACCATATTTATTTAATGTGTTCATAGTAGAAAAGGAAAAAGCAGAAAAATAAATTTATACTATTGACAAGAATGGTAATGTAGTCTGGATCTATAAAGCCAGACACAGCTAAACTAGTAAGCATAAGATCAAGGAATATGAGGTGGCAGAGATTTTGGAGTTCACATAGCCCAACCCCTTAGTAAAGCCCAAGAAACTGAGGCACAAACAAATGAGGTGCCTGGCTAGTATTGTAAACCAGGAATTAGCAAACATTTTTTGCAAAGGGCCAGAGAGTGTTGTAGATGTTATGAACCATGCAATTTCTGTTTCTAAGTACTCAATTCTGCTGTTGTAACACCAAAGCCGCCATGGAGATTATAAAAACAAATGAGGGTGGGTTCCTTTCTGATGAAAATTTACAGGCAGTGAACTAGATTTGGCCCTTGGGTCATAGTTTTCCTCTGCTCCAAACTATTATCTTATTAAACACTAGATATTAATAACATGAGAGAGTGATTCTTCCAAAGAATGATCCTAAAGATGATAAAATATTTATTGATGTGCAGATAATAATAAAACTCATATGTATGCAGAGACTGTATATTAGGAAAGATAATAAGGTTATCTTAAAAGATTATTAGAATTTGTTCACCTATAAGAGATTCTGTAGGCTACATTCCAACTTGATGGGTATAATTCCAACTGATGCCTCAAAATAGTACCTTCTTTATATTTTCAGAGTCACTACTGAAAGACCGTAATTGTGAGAATTAAATCTGTGAACTTTAGTAAAGTTTTCTTCCACAAAGAAAACAATAAAAATTTGCTATCTCTAGAGACACTATATAATGGGACACAGTAGACTTGAGTGTGCTAGGCCAAGTTTTCCTTTCCAGACATAAACAATTATAAATTTGTTCTCAACTACCATTGGTTTCCAGGTATGGCTCTTTGGGCCACTGAATAGTAGACTTGAGTGTGCTAGGCCAAGTTTTCCTTTCCAGACATAAACAATTATAAATTTGTTCTCAATTACTATTGGTTTCCAGGTATGGCTCTTTGGGCCACTGAATAGTTTAACACAAGCACAGATCAATGAAAGCTCAAGCCATAATTTTATATTGTCAATTATGACTTCCCTCTACTTAAAAGTTATTTAATGAGGAGTGGTATTACCAATAAATAATGTTAGGATCACATGGATTTACTCTTTAATAGCTAGAATACAGAATATGATATTATGAAATGTCACACTCATCTATGACAAAACAGTGCTATTTTCATTAAATTGATATTGAAAAGAACTTACTGTAAGTTAAGCAATGGGCTAATTGTTGAAAAATCAATGAGGTATTAGGCAGACAATGTTCTTTCATCCATGGATCTTTAACTGGAAAAGTTTTTCATTAACCATCATATTAATAGAATGATTATAAGTCATGATAAATGCCATAAAGTTAAAAAAAAAGAGAGTTTGGAAGTAGTTTCTATGACTGACGGCACTTAATCCTGGAAAGATAAAATGATTGTAGTCTTTCTAATAGTGAGGAAAAGATAATTATAAACAAAATAGAGGAAATAAAGTCCATATACAGAATCCTTAAGAAGATACTCTGTCATCTTTAAGAGCCAAAATGAAGGTAGATGTATCTAAAAATTAAGGCACAAAGGAAATAAGTTTGGGGGCTAACTAAAGATTAGGTAAATCATTCTGTCTTATAAGTCATGTTAAGGGACATTTTAGGAACACAAATGCTATTATGGAAGTAATGAGTTGTGGGTATGGGAGAAAGAGGAAACCATAAGAAATATTTGGTAACAGCTGCAAGAACCTGGGTAAGAGATGAATAGACTTGAGTTATGTATTTAGAAACAGCATCAATAGAACTCACTGATGAATTGCATGTGGGAGTTAACAGAGAGAGAGGAATCAGGATTGTCAGGTTTTAGATTTGAGAGATGAAGTCTATTGACTGGGATGACAGCGAATAGGAGATAAAAGCGTATCGTTAAGCACTTTCAGGTGATACAATTTGGAGACATCAGGTAAACTGAAATCTATAAGAGAAGAGGTATGGGGCTGGAGATTTGAGTCATCACTATTGTACTTGCTGCAGGTTGATGTGAATTAGATCTCCAAAAAAAAAAGAAAAGAATAGGGAGCAGAATATTTCCTAAAGAACAGTTCAACAGTATTTAGAGTAGGAGTCAGCAAGAAAATTGAAAAAAAAAAAAATCACATAAGTAAAGTATAAACTTCAAGAGATAAAATAATAGTCAATTGTATTAAATGTCATCAGAAATTTGAGGGAATTGAAGGCAAAGAATTGTCTATTAGATTTGGAAACAGATAGTTTATTGGTGATTAAAAAAATCAGTTTAAGTAGTGTTGATAAAAGCCAGATTAAAGTAAATAGAAGAGGAATCAGACATTTTTAAACATTTTTTAAAAGATTTTATTTATTTATTTGACAGATATCACAAGCAGCCAGAGGGGCAGGCAGAGAGAGGGAGGGAGGCAGGCTCCGTACTGAGCAGAGAGCCCGATGTGGGGCTTGATACCAGGACCCTGAGGTCATGACCTGAGCCGAAGGCAGAGGCTTTAACCCACTGAACCACCCAGGCGCCCCTGGAATCGGACATTTTTTGTTAAATATGGAAAATTGAACATACTTATGTTGACTTCTGGAAAAACCACTGAATAGGAGTAATGGATTTAAAAAAACATCAACACCAAATAACAATGTAAGAGATTAAATAACGATAGATAATGATATAAATGAAAACAGATTTTAAAAAACAGTAATTGTGGTAGTATACTAGATAATGTCAAAACTTTTAATGAGTAGCCTGGATGAAAAATCTTTAGATATTTAAACATATTTATTTTTCTCTTTATTATTTATTTAAGCTTCATTTCCATAACTTAAATTCTCTTATTTCAGAATTAGTAAAGCTCATTTTAATTCATATGATAATGTCTAATAGTGATATTATGAACACCTATATTTGAATAATTTCTTTGCTTTCTATGTATAGACCATGTAAACTGCAGGATTTAGGGTCGTGAACTGAAATAAGCCATTAGGATCCAAGTACGAACCTAGGATTCTCATGAAGGGGACCACTCTCCTCTTTTCTTGTAACTGGAGCAGACATGAGTTAATGTTTCTGTTGGTGCCAGGCATAGTCATGGCCCAGTGTTGCCAAGTCTTACTACACTAAAGAAAAACTGAAATCTATAAACTTTTAAATGAAAATCTGTCAGCGAAAAAAATAGTTTGGATCTACAAAAGACCCTTTGAAGAGGATGAAAAGACAAGCCAGAGACTGGGAGAAAATAATTGCAAACCACATATTAGACAAAAGACTAATAATCTAGAGTATCTAATAAACCCTAAAAATTCAAAAGGAAAAATAAATCCAAATAAAATATAGGCAACATGAATAAATATTTTACTAGAGAATATATAGATACAAATGAGAACATGAAAAGATGTTCAACATAATTAACCATTAAGTAAATGCAAACTAAGACCATAATGAGATATCATTACTCGCCTATTAGAATAGATAAAATAATAATTAAAACAATACTGATAACACCAAATGCTAATGAGGATACTGAGAAACATATTGTTGGCAGGAATGTAAAATGGTATAACCCCTCTGGAGATCAGTTTGGCAGTTTCTTAAGAAAATAAATATGCAATTACCAAATGACCCAGCAGTTACACTCCAGGGCAGTTATCTGAAAGAAATAAAACCCCACATTCAGGCAAAAATCTGTGCACAAATATTCATAACAGTTTTATTCTATAATAGCCAAAAACTGGAAACAAACTCAATTATCTTTCAGTGAGTCAGTGGTTAAACTTGGTACATTCAGGCCATGGAGTACCAACAACAATAAAAAGGAACAAACTATTGCTATCCATAAAACCTTGGCTGGATCTCAAAGGAATTGTACTGAGTGAGATCTTCATGTGAAAAAGGCTACTAACTATATCATCACTGTATAAAACCTTTTAGAAAACAAGCCCTATACCTGCACACAGAGATCCTGAGACCCTGATCTATGAGCCTAGAGGAATCTCTAGATACTTATCAAAAATCTCTAGTACAGAAGACCAAGAACAAAACAAGCAAAATGAAACAAACAAACAAAAAAAACCAACAACAATAGCTGGAACAAAAAAAATTAGTAATAAAATAACTAGAATATATGTTACATATAATTAACAGTTGTATAAAATATATGTGTATCAAGCAGAAAATAATACTATTATAAAGAACCTTTAGAAAACACCTAATAGCTCTTGAAATTCAAATGTTTAAAAATGAAAAAGTAGGAGAAACATTGGTATCAGTGCCCTGCTGGGAGGCAGCTGTGCCAGCTGTTGAGAGCCATTCCTTAAATCTTTGTGACATTTTGTAAGCTGGGGTTAAATGTTCATTAATAACCTTGAAGTTAAATAAATTGTATTTAGAAAGATAAAATATATTTTAAACTCCTATCTTCCTAGTTATTTTATTACATTTTACTCTTTATGCTATTTAAAGCAATTGTATTAATTTGCGAATAGTGAATTAAAGCACCTCCCTTTCCACATACCTATTCACTGATCTCAGTTTGGTGACTTGAAATTGGCCATAGTGGGAATAATTATATCACAGAACCTGGTAAACAATATAAATTTTGACATGATTTATTATTTTGTAGAATGTCTACATTTTTGAAAAGATAGATAAAATGCTAAAAGTGTAGATTACAATGAAAAATAATCATGTTTTTATACTATGAAGAGCATGAAAAATTGAGGAACTATTTTTTCTAGTATTTGAAAAGAATTTCCTGGTTCAACAAAGTTCCTCACGTCATTGATGAATGATTGAGGCTCCCGACATATATCTTTACTGTTTCCCTTTTGTTTTACTTATTAAAGTAAATGAATATGTCAAACAATGTTCATAGCAGACCAGTGTTTTATAAACTGTAATCATAGATTTGATACAAATATAAGGTGTGAAAATCAGCTGAAGCATTTTGTGAGAATTAGTTGCTATTTGGAATTCAAAATTAAGATTTTATATTGTATTATTTGTAAGATGCATACTATTTATCATTTATATCAGTAATAAAAGTTATAGTAAACATGCATGCACATTGACATGAATGCATTTTGCCACAGAGCTGGTTGTTAAATATTTACCAGCATGACCCTGTTTGTAATGAAAAAGTTTCTGAAAAATTCCACAAAACAGAATATGGGGAAGGTGGAGGAAAGAGAAGAGAGATGAAAATGTATGAAAAAATATAAGAAAAAACACTCAACCCTGGAGATATAATATGTGATCATAGGATTTATAGAAAAAGAGAAAGTCAGAGGGGATAGATTATTTAAAAATAATAAGACTATTTCTCAGAATTGAATGGATCTATGTAGAATCAAATAAAATGAATCTTAAAAGGTACATACAAAAGTGCATAAAACAAGAGATGTCAGAACACCAAGATCAAGAGTAGTTTCTGAGAGCTTCCATCGAAAGCAGAGAATAACAAAAATATTACAATATGAAGGAATCAAAATCAAAACCATATTAAGAGAAATGCAGCATGATGGGAATTAAAAAAGAATGCCTTTAAAGTTCTTAGGGAATTTAGAATTATACATTAGCTAAATTACCCACAAATATAAAGGGCTGTAAAGGTATTACAGATATGTGGCATTTCAAAACTTATTCCTATGTATGCTTTTCCCAGAAGTTCCTAGAGATACATATGCTCCATGAAAACAAGGCATGACTAAGACTTGGGAGGATAACACACACACACACAGAAAAATGGCAAAGGGTTTTTCTTGAATAATGGTAACATAAACCCCAAAAAGCCATGTATGAGACAGACCTCAGGAGCCACAGATATTGTTTGGAGCAGGAAGGTTGATAACTTCGGGACTCATGCTACCAGGAAATAAGTCAGTCAGATTTTTACTTTTGATAATTTTGAGAAAAATTTTATGACCAATGAAAGTTGGGAGAAAACCTACCTGGAACACTTACACAGCTAAGTGAAAATATGCTAAGCTTTTGTGAACACTAGAAAAATGCAAAGGAATACAAAAAGGGAAACACAATCAAAATAGACTGCTTGACTGATGTTAGAACTAAAATTTGTAGAAATAATAATGATGTAACCAAAGCATGATACATCCCTATCTGCATTTAAGAGTCCAACATATAAGAAAGGTCATTTATTCTCTGCCCCACCCCATCCCCAACACACTGACATTTTCCCATTTTGATTTCAGAGCCTCACTTTTCGTTGTCTTAAATGTCTTTTCAGTGTCTTCTGTAATCAGGAATCTTTCTATTAGTCCCTTCCTCCTGTAAGTCAGGCCACAGTGTTTGCAAGCATGCCCGAATGAGGGTGTGCACCCACACACACCTCCACATTAGACACCTTTGCATGCACGTGCCTAGATTTTTCAGAGACAAATGATCCTTGCTGGCTGTTATCTAGAAAATGGTTAAAATGTCATATAATTGTTCTTAAGTACCTCAACAAGTTCCTACAATTGTTGTAAGCGGGCCATCGTTAGAAACATACTTTTTAATTTAATGTGGTCACGGTGTATTTTCTCTAAATATTTTAAGGAGAACAATTGAAACATGTAATATACCGACTCGATCCACAGGAATCGTCCTGTTTATCAATGAAATGGATGTGCGATTGAACAACAAGTGTTGGCCTCCTCGTTCTCTGTGGCCCAAGATGAGGATGGCAGTCACAGAGCTGTTTCTGTTTCAGGCTGGTTTATTCCAGTACTGGAGATGTTGTCAAATAGAAGTCCTTATAACTATTTAAGAAAAAGTACTTTTTTATGTGTCTGTTATGTTCACTAAAACATACCTACACAATGTCAGGATCATATATTTAGAAAATCCTGAATTTCAGATTGCTAATTTCACAGGCGTGTATTATCTTATTTATCCTAGATTTAAAGCTACATGAAATAATCAAATTGTCTTTCGACTATATACAAAAAAGAAAAAAAAAAAAAAAGAAAACCAAAGCACTTGTCATTTTGTTCCAGTTTGTTAGACTCCCCTTAAAATGTAAGTTCCTGAAAGTGTTTGTGAAGCATAAAGCCTATAAATATGGGTTCTAAAAGGAAATCTCTTTTGTTTTTAAAGTCAGAGCAGGAAGTCCTTGGTATATCTTTTACTTATCAGTACATAGGTAACTTATTTGTTTCTAAATCATCTAATAAAAAAACATTTTTCCAATCAGAATCAGTCCTACTCATAATTAGTTGAGCTGTTGTGTGCTCATTTCATTATAAGTTGTGAATACTAATGATGTTGCCCTTGAAAAAAAATTAATCTCTTCCCGTTCATGCTTTAAATTGTTCACTTTGTTAAAAGCAGCTATCCATCCTCAGCAGTTCTTTCTATGGACTTTCATTATCTTGTATTAACAAGTTCCTCCTTTCCTTCAATACTTGGAAGCTTTTTTTTACTTCTCTCCCACTGATTTCTTTTTTCTTAACTCATTATTTCCCCCATCTTATTCTTTCTGATTACTTAATTGGAGGCCTTAAATGGCAAATTTCTTTCCCCAAACCTTGCTAAATGTTGATCTTTGCTATATAAGAACTTTACTTCCTTTTTTCCCCTGTAATTTAACACAGGAACACCATTAAAAGGAATTAAAATTGTTTAGAAAATATATGTATTTGAGATAATGGTAATACTCAAATTTAGAATCCATCGAAAAGTGGGAGTGACCATTTAATTCCTCATACTAAAAAGAAAGCGCAGATGGTGGGTTTGAATCAAATGTCTTCTTGGGTGCCTGGGTGGCTCAGTGGGCTAAGCCTCTGCCTTCGGCTCAGGTCATGATCTCAGGGTCCTGGAATCGAGCCCCAAATCTGGCCCTCTACTCAGCAGGGAGCCTGCTCCCCCCGCTTCTCTCTCTGCCTGCCTCTCTGCCTACTTGTGATCTCTCTCTCAAATAAATTAAAAAATCTTTAAAAACAAAAACAATTGTCTTCCCAGCCAACATGGAACTGATTGAGTACCAAGAAACTGATGGCTAAGACTCATACAGTTTCCATGAGGTCCAGTGGTTTGCAGGAAAATGTCCTGGTATATCCATCAGTCCCAGCCAGAAACAGATGGTACACCCAAGGTTTGAATAGAAATTCTGTTTTTAAAGGTGCTATGTGAAAAAGCTGTGGTCATGGTGTGAGGAAACCTCCAAGGGTGTTGTAGTGACACCTTGCTGGGAACAGCTCTCCAAAATAAACACTGTCAGGCCTCAAGGGAAGAAGTGTGGGAAGATACATAGGGAAGGCTACTTGGAGAGTAGCTGTGACCTGCCAGCCGGATGGAGCCACCTGGAAGCAACCCTGAAGCACACCTTCCGTTTCATTTAGTTCCTTTGTCTGATCTCCATTTGGTGCTTCCCACTGGGCAGGCATGATCTGAAGTGGAAAAGGAAGATTACCCAGGCCAGCCCAGGCCAGGAAGCCCCAGGCCAGGAAGCCCCAGAAGATGGAAAGTTACTAACAATAAACTAGAGATAACTGGAAGCCCTATGGGGAACAAGAGATTATCAGTCACCACAGGCTCTCTGCACTACCATTCCTGCCTAACACATCCCCCCTCCCCCAGTTTAAACCCACCTACCAGCAGTCATCATAGCCCTTGGAACCTGAATGCCTCCCTTCCCTTATAAAAACCCTAAAGACCCATTGCCTGGGGCCCAGACTTTGTAGCATGAGCTGATCTGGGTCTGCTGGAGTAAAATAAATCTGAGTTCTACTTCTCTCAGTGTCACTTGGTCTCTTGCAGGTCTGATTATTTTCTGCAACCAAGTGATGGAGGGGAGCAAAGAGAGGTACAGGGAGTGCACACAGTCAGCCTCTCAAAGTGCAGGGTAGAGGGGACTGCATCTCTAGGAGGCATGGGAGGTACCCCACACACTTGGCTTAATTATTAATACTCTGTTTTACTCTGTCCTCCTTTGTTAGGAGTCATGTTAAGCAGGTTATTAAACTTTAATAACAGGCTTACCATTTATTAAATATTCTCTTAAAATAGGTTTGGTGAAATTAATGAAGTAAACAACTCATGAAAAATATAAAAACCAAAAATCTTTCTGTAAATCATAAAAGCGCATATAAATATGTAATTTTTTAAATGAATAGGAATCAAGGAGGAAGCAAATAAGAACAGAGGTGGGATTCAATTGTATGTTGCTCACAATTTCAATAATAGAATTAGTCCAATTACATCGCAGTGATAATAACAGCATTTAAAATTCATACCGTATGTAGTGCACAGCTTGTTCTAGAACTTTTATAAAAATGTATTTCATATTTGGTTATGAAAAAAGTCAATACATTATAAAAAGCAGACACCATACAAGGTATTTTCTAGAATGTAATATAACTTTAACCTTGCAGTTAATAAAATATTCATTGGGGAAAACTTTAGAACAGTAATAATAAATAACTGACAAAATAAGAAAAATCAAAACCAAAATTAGATTTCTTAGAAAATAATCATTTCTTCAAAGTAACACTTTTTTCTTTACTAATTAGCAAGAATTTACTGAAGTGAAAGATTGTATGTTTCACTCAAGAGGTTAAAATGAGAACAATAAAACAAACCTGAACTATATGGAAAAAGGTAATAATGGAATCTAAAGTAGAAAACAGTGAATTTGAAGCACATTTTGTGTTTTCTTTTTTGTCTCACCTAATTCTTTGCTTCTTTTTCTCTACCTCCTTACCTTCTTTCAAATTGATTATTTTTTTGAATCCGTTGTTTTCTTTTTAAAAGTTTTAAAGTTATGAAAGCTATTCCTGTTCTTTTAGTAATTACTCTAAAAATCACACCATGACTTAAAATTATCAACATCATAGTCAATCAGCAGCTTTATCCTCCTGAACAGTACTAATTGCTGAGCAATTTAACTCAGTTTGCCTTCCACTCAAGTTGTATGTACCTTCTCTAATACATATTAACACACTTACTATTTTTATCTCTAAACTGTATTTTCATTGAACTGTATTTCCATATCCTTCATGTTTACCAGATTTTTATCCATTTCCTTTTGCATTCCATGCCTTCTACCTGAGATGTCTTAAGTTTTTTCTCTCTGTGGTTATTTTCCTTCTACCTAAGACAGACACTGTAATTTTCCTCAGTAATTATTTGCTTATAACAAACTCAGTTTCTGGTCATTGTTTCTTCTCATTATATCCTGAAGCAATTGCCTTTGTCCTAGTGCCTTCCCTTCAACATTTCCAATATTAAAAAAATAATAATAAACTTTCTGGTCCATATTTCTTAACATTTCTTCCTTATTTTCTACTTGTCTCTCTCTGATGTCTGGGTAATTGCTTCTGACCTGTCCTTCAGTTTTCCAAGTGCCTCCTTAGCTATGTCTATATGCTGCTGTTTTTTTGTTTTAACTTTCATTAGTCTTTTGAATGTCCTAGAAATACTGTTAGATTCTTTTTCTCATTTAGGAGCTGACGTACCATAGTATCCTATTTCTTTTAAGCCAGCTTTCATGTCTTTAAGTACAGAATTATTTTTCTTTTTAAGTTAAACTCTGGTAATCCAAATCTCTGAAAAATACATCAGATTGCTTCTGTTGTCTGTTATTATTTTATTACTGCTGGTTTTTGTTATGGTTCCATGTTTATGTGCATTCATGGATTTATTTATTTTACCATAGACTGCTAAAAATATTTGTAGGGCTTTTGGGGGAAACTGGAATAAAGGTGTCTGTTTTTTTCAGAGAGAACGAACTTGTTTCTGCCAAGTAAATAGGGCCATGTTCAGTCAGGTATCAATTTAATCTAAGTATATAACTGGAAGTTTTAATAGGCTCCCATAGGTATCATAAATTGGGATTGGGAGGGCCAGCTTTTGGCTCCAGTTTCTCTGGAACATATTTTCCTTTATTCAACAACATAGAAAATGTCTTTCCAGTCTTTGGGGGTGTGTGTTTTGAAAGAATAGTGGGTAGACTTTTAGAGTTCTAGGCTAATTTTTTTGTATCTCACAAAATGTATCAAAACTGATATTTTTGATTTATCAGAAATATTACCTTATCTTAGCTTATATCATAATAATTACTTACTACCTTCTCATCTCTGGCTACGCATTTAAGATTTTTTTAAAATCCTGCATCTTAAGTTGATGTCATCAGGAAGATTGGTCCCAATAGCCTGGTATATTTCCTGAATCAACATTACAACTTCCATAGTATGTATCTGGTACTACACAGATGTCCATCTTGCCTTCAAATCTATTTATTGGGCTATATGTTGCTGAGACTTTGTTTCTCCACTCTTATATAATTGTATAAATATCATCATTCATAGCATTTTTAATACTATTTTATTTGCCACTGTGTGCCTTAGTATATATTCCTAGATTCTGCTTCTCTCAAAACAAAATAAAACATGTTTTCAATCTCATTCTCAATTTCAGTTTCAAATCTACTAAGACTCGACTCTATCTTCACAATCACTTTCACTTCACTTTTACATAGCCTTGAGAGAAAATCACAGAAACTTTTATAAATAGGAACATTCCCAATAAAGGACACTGAGATCTATTTTCCAACTTCAGTCTTCTTACATCCAAAAGATCTCATATTATTTGACAATATTTTGTCAGCCCAAAGTTGAAAACATTATGAATTTTTGCAGTTAATATTTTTTTTAGTACTTTAAAATAGGATTACAGAGAAGCAGCCAGATAGAGAGACAGTGGTTCTATGTGGTAGAGTCTAATAACTTGAATTGTTAGTTACAGATATCAGATTTTTAAAATATATCAGATTTTTAAAATATTAAGGCATGCACTATTTAATAGAAGATTTTCTTTCAAAAAGTTAACTTCTATGAAATATATTACTAAAAATGAGAAAGCATGCTCTAGGTTGTAGAATTTTCAAATTTCCTAAATACATACATTCAATAACACTGTCAAGTGTGAATACATGTTCCTTTGGCTTAGAAATGTTAGGCTATCTGGGTGAATCTTGGTGCTTTGTTATGTATGGACAACAAACAAAATTGAATGCTTTATTTTATTTTGATCATGATGATTATAATTAAAGGACATGACATAATCTGAAAATATATAAAAGCTCTTTTATTTAATTAGATGTTTTTGAGAATTAAAGAAAATGAATGTACAATGATTCTCAGCTCTAAATGACAGCCCAGATATATAGTTTTACCTTGCTTCTGTATGAGTCAAAAGCAGATCACCCTAAGATAGGTCACTTTGGCATAAAGATTATTTGAGTTAAAAGCAATCTAGACCCAGCTACTCCAGAAAAGCAATTTATCCCTCTCCATAATTGCTTAAGAAGAATTCAGATAGAGTGAAGTAGAAGACTGATGTCTTAGCTTAAAGACAGTAAGAAAGATAGGGCACCGGGCTAGCTCAGTCAGTTAAACTCCTGCCTTCAGCTTGGGTCATGATTCCAAGGGTCCTGGTTTGGAGCCCCCTCATCAGGCTTCTTGCTAGGGGGGGAACCTGCTTTTCTCTCTTCCTCTGTGGCTCCCCCTGCTTGCATGTTCTCTCTTTCTCTCTCAAATAAATAAATAAAATCTTTTAAAAAATAAGTGAATAAAAATATATATCATTATAAAATGTAAATCTTAAAATTTGTGGAATGATTTTCCATAAAAGTAAAAATTTCAAATATAACCTGAGAAAAAATAGAAACTAGACTATAGCAATAATGTGAACTGTTAAAGCACAAAAATTCACCTACGTAAATTTGAAGATCTAATTGGATTTTTTAAAGGAATTCATGAATCAAATTAGGCAGCACCTCCTCTAGCAAATAGAGGGTAGCTCTGAGGAGTTGTACAAAATGGAAGGTTTTGAAGAGCAGGGCAAGGAAGTTATTAGCAAAAGGAAAGAGGACTTGTCAGGCACTAAGGGGGAAGAGCAGGGCTCTTATCATGCAGATAGATTTCATCTTCATTTGTGGAATTGAGAGGGTCCATGTGACAGATTACCTCATTGTTGCTGGTCAGAAAATTCCTGATTGACAGGTTAAAACTATATTTCTGGGGGAGGTTGAAACTGTCTTTAGGTTAGGCATTAAACCCTGGCTTGGTGACCTGGCCTAAGTGATGCCATTTTCAGCCTGCGGTTCTTTTCTTTTTAACAAAAGTAAACTTAAATACAGTAAAAGCTCCTAATATCAAGGTAAACGTCTAACATAGTGCTTTCTTTTTTGGAAGTGGAGCACATGTGAACATGTTCACCAACATTTGAGGAATAGATTGTTTCTTTGCTATTATAATTGAACCAACCAAACAAAAAAGCTTTCAGTAGAAATGATACAAAGAGTTTATACTTTTACCATTCTCTAAAGATATAGTGATGACATGGAAGATTTAAAATAGGAAAAGGAAAAAAAAAAAAAAGAACCACATGATTATAAGTAGTTAACATTCTGGGTAAGAAATAAAACAGAAAGTTAATATGGTGGGCTCTGTGTGTGGAATCATGTGTGGGAGGCAGTAAATTTTGATTTCTACAAGATAAAGATGGTTCAAAATTGTCAAATGACAAGGTAGTAGATGGAGGTTCACCATGTAAAGCCAGAGCTAGTATACCCCTCCTCTCCATCTTCTGACCTCTGCTCCCATTGTTAGGAGTTAGCTGGGCAGTTAGGTAGTCAGGGCCAGGGTCCCCAGCAAGAAAATATGGAGTCAGGACAACTAAGATAAAACAGCACTGACATCCTGTCTTGTAGCTTAGACAGGAGCACACTAAAATTCTGCTTGCAGCCTTTGCAGAAATGACTTCTGCAAAACATCCTAAAATAAGGCAATTAAACACAAAGCATTTGTCAATATCATGGGCAAGAGGTAGTTAAGACATAGGCCCCCACATGTCAATAATAAAAGACCTTCAGCACATTGGCCTTAACCCAATAGGTAAACAGATATGTGGCCAAAGCCCGGACTGGCACAACTCAACACACCCTGACTGCTTAAGATAGTCAGGCTAAAGAGCTCATAAAATCCCCTAAACTTAAAAACTCCAAGGGCAACCCTTCCCCCACCACCCACCCCATACTCCTGCTCAATAAACTTTGCTTGGCTGTCCACATCTCTTTATTTGTTCTACTTCTTCATTCTTCAAAGCAGCATGACCAAGAACTGCCAGCACTAAGAGCATAGAATTGTGCAACACCATGCTACCTGCTAATATTGGGTGCCAAGCACAATACTTAATGCAGCCTTAGTGTTATCATCTGTAATAACTCTAAATCACTACAAGGCAGTAATTCTAAAGAGATTATTGAAGTTTTTTATAGACCCTGAATCTGGAAGGCCAGGAGAAGGCAACTGAAAAAAAGAGAGATGAACTATGAGATTTAAAAACAAACAGAAAACAAAAATTAAAAAAAAAAATCTTTCACTCAAAAAAATTCAGCATACCAGTATTTAAAACATGAAAAAGAAGGGGTGGTTGGCGGCTCAGTCAGTAGACATTTGACTCTTGATCTCAGAGTCATAAGTTCAAGCTCCATGCTGGGTATAGAGCTTACTTAAAAGAAAAAAAAAGAGAGAGAGAGAGAGAAAGCCAGTAATTTCAAGCAAAACACAAATCTTATTAGGTAAAAGTAATATAGAAAAACTTAATGTTAACTCAAAAATAAATGTGTTGCAATTATTTGAAGAGATAAGAGAAGGCAACATTTTTCTTTAAAAATAACTCAATAAAATCTAGTTGAATAGCATAGAATCAAATGAAACCCATGTCCATGGAAATAATCATTAAATAAATAAGATAAGTGCTCCATAGGACACAGTCATAATATGAATTCATAAACTGGAAAATAATGATGGAGAATTTGGCTATACTGTATCTCATTATGACAGGGATAAGACTATGAAGGCATTTAAGAGACATCCACATTCTTCATTCCCAAATCAATGAGACATAATCAAAGCTATATATACTCTGAGAGAAAAATGAATATGAAATAACCAGTCATTCACTGTTAAGTTTTACAAAAACAAAGATATGAGGAGAATTAATGCAGCTAAAATCAATAGAATTAAAAGTAAATCCCAAGTCTGGCTCGTTAAAAAGTTAAATATCGCACACACACAAAAAAAACTCATCTTGCAAATTTGACTAGAAATTAGAGATAATGTATTTAGGGGATTAAAAATAGAAAAGAGTAGCCGCGTACCTGGGTGGCTTAGTAAATTAAGCATCTGTCTTTGGCTTAGGTCATGATCTCAGGATAATGGGATGAATTCTGCATCAAGCTCCCTGATCAGTGGGGAGGCTGCTTCTCTCTCTCCCTCTGCCTGCCACTCTGCCTACTTATGCTCTCTCTGTATCTCTCTGTCAAAAAAATAGATAAAAGCCTTACAAAAAATAGAAAAGAGTAATAACTGATGTGTGTAACATTCAAAAATTTCTAAGAGAATACTATATTTAAGACCTTGACCAGAGATGCCTGGGTAGCTCAGTGGGTTAAGCCTCTGCCTTTGGCTCAGGTCATGATTTCAGGGTTCTGGGATCGAGCCCCCGCATTGGGCTCTCTGCTCGGCAGGGGGCCTGTTTCCCCACCCTCTCTCTGCCTGCCTCTCTGCATACTTGTAATATCTCTCTCTCTCTCTCTCTGTGTCAAATGAATAAATAAAGTCTTTCAAAAAAAAAAAGTGTCTTTAAAAAAAAAAAAAGACCTTGACCACAAATTTGAACACTGAGGGACAATGGCTACTTTCCTGGCAAAACAAACTCATCCAAGAGTAAGAAACCTTGAATAGCCCACTAGAGATACTGAAAAGGTGACTAAAGCTTTACCATTTTAAAAATGCTCTTGGAAAAGATGGTTTCAGAGCTGGGATCAACTGACCTTTAAAGAGTGGTTAATTCCAATGTTTATTCAAAAATTACGGACCATAAAAAATAAAAATCTTCCCAATGTAATTTTTTTCTAAAGATTTTATTCATTTATTTGATAGACAGAGATCACAAGTAGGCAGAGAGGCAGGCAGAAAGAGAGGAGGAAGCAGGTTGTCCGCAGAGCAGAGAGCCCAATGCGGGGCTCAATCCCACGACCCTGGGATCATGACCCAAGCTGAAGGCAGGGGCTTTAACCCACTGAGCCACCTAGGCGCCCCTTCCCGATGTAATTTTGAGGCAAGCCCAAACTAAACACTAAGACCACGTAAAGTTATTACCAAAAAAGAAAAAGGAAAGAAATTTTATATGAAGTATATGTGAATATTGACACAAAATTCTTAATATTAGCAAAAATATCCAGCTGTATACTCCATTCATGTAGGGTTTATATCATAAATCATTCTCTACTGAAAAATTGATGAGGATAATTTATTACAGCTACAAATTGATGAAGGGATCATGTTAATTGTTTGATTTACATTTTCATGATAGTTTGTACCAGCTACTGTTTTCAATAGTTGATAAATTCTAACTCATAAAATTCTAGTAACAACTCTATGAGTCAGATGCTCTTAACATACTCTGTAATAATGAATACCTAATAAAAGAAGTTACAAAATTAAATTCTTAGAAACATATCATAATTACATTTATAGGACTTACATGAAAAATGAATATAGTATCTTAAAGAAAACAATAAGAACATAACAAAGGAAAAGATATGCCATGATCTTGGATGATCAGAAGCAATTTCCTAAAATTACAGTCTCAAAATTAATGAATGATTTTAATAGAATTGAATTATAATCAAAATAGGTGGAAAGAGCCAATAATAGAATAAAGGAATAAAGGTTAATTCTATCAATAATGCCTAAGATATTGCCTTACACTTGATAAATGTCTGTATCTCTTAAAGATCAAAAAGATTTATAAAATTTTGATGTCGAGAGAAGAAAAATGTATTTTTTAGACAGACTATGTGAGAAAATAGATTATATGAACTGGTTTTAAAAAAAGCTGTAGCTATTTAACAGGTAAGGTCATACAATGACGCTTGTATAATTCTGAGTAAGAATAAATTTAGAGGCCAATTTGAAATGGAGCTGGGTGAATCCTGAAGTGTCCTTGAAGGATGATGTGTAAGACAAAATGCAACCCATGCCTTTTTGTAAGTTAGTTCCCATATAAGCCAGGCATAACCAGACATGGAAAGCATGTTTGTGCCATCTAGTATGTTCCTGTAGATTGTGCTTTCCTTGACAGGAAAATCCAGATCTGTGACAGATGAGATTCAGAATCAGATGACATTGTGTAGTAGGCTTTGAACTTTACCCCCTCTCTTTTATGGATCCCTTTCTTCAAGTTGAGTCTTATGAGGTATTGACTTGCCCATTCCAGTGTGTGCTAACCAGTCTGAATCCTCTAGATAGTCATTTTGGCATCTCTTCTCTCTCTACCCACTCGTTTTCTTCTTACAAATGCCTTGGAGTTGCCCTTTTTCTCTTACTGAGTTCAGCCTTGGTATCGGCACTTATCAGTTGGTTTCATCTACTTTTTCCTATGAAAAAAATGGAATGAAATATTCATAAGGCTCTGTAAGTGAAAAAATGGCATATATAGTAATTACTATCAGGGCGCCTGGGTGGCTCGGTGGATTAAAGCCTCTGCCTTCAGCTTAGGTCATGATCCCGGGGTCCTGGGATCGAGCCCCACATCTGGCTCTCTGCTCAAGCGAGGGGCCTGCTTCCTCCTCTCTCTCTGCCTGCCTCTCTGCCTACTTGTGATCTCTGTCTGTCAAATAAACAAAAATTTAAAAAAAAATGGTCAGACTCTCAAACTCAGTCTCCAAGAGAACAGCATGTGAATGTATGTTTAAAAAAAAAAAAGAAATTACTATTTTAATTCTGGTGTTATTATGAAATGTTTACTAGAATAGTACATATAGTTTTCTTGCTAATAGTGATTGTTCCTTTCTAAGCCATTTAATTTTGTTAAAGGTTTGTTTAATTCTCTCATCTTCCTAAGGATGCCTCTGTAATATACTATTTTGATTTGGTCAATTATCTCAAATGGGAGGAGATTCTTATGCCAAGAATGGATGGGGGTAGAAAGCCGAATCCAGCAAATATATAACATGGCTATGGAGCATGACTCTGATTAATTAAAAGGTAGACCACCTAGAATGCTTCACCTACACAGTAGCCCAATATTGGGCTTCCACCAATAAAAGTAACCCAACAGGTATCTAAAACACCTCCAAAACACCAAGCTACACATTTTAAGTATGTTACAGTCATTTTTAAAATCTTTTTTGCCAAGAAATGTGTTACTGTAAACAACTAGCTATAAGTAATACTAAATGAAGTTATTTTAGAAAGTCTTCTTATAGTGTTCTGTGACAGTCATTGTCTCCCATTATGTTGAGGAGTAGAAGTCTTCCAATCAAAAACTGCTCCAGATCTTTAACAATTTATGCCTTTTAGTTAAGATTTTCATTCTATCTTGATCATATTCTTTGTTCTGGGATTACCATGCCTAAAGCAAATCCTTTCTCTGTTCAAAACTGATCTAATCCACAGTTTGCAATCCACATAACAAGAACTGTTGGGATTCTAAAGAAGATAAACTATTAAAAATGGAGAAGAGTATAACATAAGAAAAGTTTAGAATTTTGTTCAAAATCAACTTTAAAAAAAGCAAAATGATGTTAAAGAGAGTAAGAGATCAAAAGCAAGAAAGGGAGAAAAAAATAACACTGGTTATTACATTGGATAGTAGGATAAATTTTGGTTTCTATGTTTGTAACACCCTAATGCTATTTTAAGAATTGTTCAAGCTCCGGGATGCAGGGTGGCTCTGTCCTGAAGCATCTTCTTAAGGCTCAGGTCATGATCCCAGTGTCCTGGGATTTAGTCCTGCATTGGGCTTCCTGCTCAGCAGGGAGTCTGCTTCTCTCTCTTCCACTCCCCCTGCTTTATGTTCCCTTTCTTGCTGTCTCTCTATCTCTCTGTCAAATAAATAAATAAAATCTTAAAAAAAAAAAAAAAGAATTGTTCAGATGACTAAACATGATTTACAAGTGAATGGTTTTTTTTCTTCACCTGTTTTTGTTTCATTTTGCAGAAAGTCCAAAATTCTTCTTGTCATTTACAACCTCAAGCTCTTCCAGGCAGTCTCAAGTAGTGCTTATACGTTCTACCATTATCTGTGGTGCTGTGAATATTGTTTATGCTAGAATTTTGTAGACTCATCTTTCCTATCGCATATTTCCATCTTCAAGCTGATTACTAGCTAAATATCACTTTTCTTTAAGTGCAGTTCATTCTTTATTTTTAAGATTTTATTTATTTATTTGACTGAGAGAGAGATCACAAGTAGGCAGAGAGGCAGGCAGAGAGAGAGGGGGAAGCATGCTCCGCGCTGAGCAGAGAACCCGATGAAGGTCTTGATCCCAGGACCCTGGGATTATGACCTGAGCCAAAGGCAGAGGCATTAACCCATTGAGCCACCCAGGTGCCCCAAGTGCAGTTCATTCTTAACACACCAAAGTTTCTCAGAAACCAAGCTTTATGGAATAGTTTCCAAACATTAGAAACACAGCATAGAGGGTAAATTAGAGAATCATTTGTAATGATTACATTTAGATTTGTAAATTTTAATATCTATCTATCAAGGGGCTTGCCTTACTTCTCTAATAAAGGAAGAAATTCCCGTACCTTCATATTGCACTTAAGAGCCTCAGAGGTTTTCAGTTCCAGAGAACAAGTCTTTTCCTAACATTCGCCTAAATCCAAGACTCAATGTTAGACCCAAAGGGATTTTTTAAGATAAATAATCTGTTTAATTACAAAGAGAAAACTCCACTTTCCCTGTCACACAGGGGAAATTTTATATTTTAACACTTTATGGGTCATGGTGTTTTTAACATTCTTCATTAGCACAAACAGATATGTGTCTCATAATCTAGTTATAATGTATACCTAATGGATAATAGCAACTCGGTATCCAACATTTATATCCAGACCTGCATTTACTTATCCAAGAACATACGGAAGCATTTGATTTATTTTTGTGAAATTAAAGTACCCCTGCTAGCAAATTTTTTAAAGGCAGCTTTTGTGTGTGTGGTAGTCAAGGGCTCTTTAATTCCAGAAACTAAATTTCCAAAATTCTCCTAGCTATTGTCTGCTGAATTAGTTAGATATTGGTTATTACAACAAAGACCCAAGGAAAATGATGATAGACAAGAAAGAAGATTATTTCTTTTTCTTGTAACAAAGTGTAAATAGTTCAGGGCAGATATGATATCTCCAGGGTTTAAGGAAAGGTATTTTCTTATTTTTTTGCTTATTCATTTTACCTTTGATCATAATAAATCACATGACTAAACTTCACTGTGAAGAAGGTGAGCAATGTAGATTTTACTCATTTGAGATGTACTCAGCTAAGTTGAGCTATTACTAAAAACAATACAAAAAAGTGGACAGTGTATATTGGGAAAAATCAGATGTGCCATCCTGGACAGAGTTTATATCGTATTAAACTTTGAACATTGGGATATTGAGAAAGGACAAACCCTCACTTTAGAGGTGCTTTTGAGAAAAATTATTTGATAAAATACCAAGTGAAATTGTTTCTATGTGCAAAAGTTTTATAAACCTTAATTTGTCATGCAAAAATAGAAAACACTTTGCCAAGTTGAGATAAATTGACATTTTTGGAACTCTCATAAGATATGACCTCTTTGCTCTAGAAGAGTGTGTATGTGTGTCTGGGTCTGGGTCTGTGTGTGTCTGTGTATCTTAAAGATCTCTACAGACTTTTTGGACTTTAGGATTGCTCTATTCACATCTTTTGACTACTTATTATAGATTATACTATATCTCAGTCCTTTCCCCCTTGTTTTATTTCCTTTCTTTTATATTCTCTTTTTTTATTCACTTTCTCTTTAACAATTTTAATCATTCACACTAAAAGTAATAGGTTAGAGCTGATGATAGATTCCATTTCTAAAACAATTTTATAAGTAAATCCTCAAAAGCACTTGATATATTGAAACTACTGAAAAATTATATTTACAAGATGCCTTGGGCAAGTATATTTATTTCTCTACTGAATTAGAATGATGTTTTAGGGAAACTGGGTCCTGAGCCTTGTCACTATTGAAATGGTACATGTGGCTCCGAAAAATCTGTTAGGCTGAGGGACTGAGGCGCCTTTTATTAGGGATAAATATTAAGGAAAAATATCAGCACAGTTATATTTGACTCAAACACTTAGAGTCACACAGAAAGGACATTTTCACAAATAGTGTATTTGCTCTGGAACATTTTCTCTGATCTAATTCCCAAGGACCTGTGGCTAAGCAGGAGAGAAGTGATTAGGGGAAGTGGTGTGACCAAAAGTGAAGTATTAGAACACTAACATGTCTTTCAGACATTAAAGCCCATGAAATCTGATTATGACCCAATGGAAAAGAGTGTAATTATCTCACTTTTCCACAGGACACAGTAGCTTGGATGCCTCTAGAACACTGGAAGAAACAGGACTGACAAATGGGTCAATGGTACCCAGCAGTCATCATGTGGGACAAAAGCTCATTTGCATCAATAGCAATAGTACTGAGGATGCAAGCCCATATATTAGCACCTCATAAAAGAGGGTCAAACCTGGAGAAAAGAAAAAAAAAAAAAAACTTTTTTTACAATAGGTTCCTTAAATATCAAATCAGCCAAAGGAATGCTTAAACACATGACACAGGGCCATATCCTCCAGTCCTGTACCCCCACATTCTATTAAGTTACTAGGGAACTTCTGCCTTCTACTAGTATCCTTCCCCCAAATTCATTCAGCAAAAATTTTAATTAATTTATCAAACAAATGCTAGGAATTGCTTTTTCATCCCTAGGCATTGTAATACCAGCAGTTTTTATTTACTTTTTAAAAAATATTTTATTTATTTAATTGTCAGAGAGTGAGAGAACAAGAGAGTAAACACACATGCAGGGGGAGAGCAGCAGGCAGAGGGAGAAGCAGGCTCCCTGCTGAGCAAGGAACAGATGTGGAACTAGATTCCAGGACCTTGGGATCATGACCTGAGCTGAAGGCAGATGCTTAACTGATTGAGCCACCTAAGTGTACCATATACTAGAAATTTTTAAATAGCAATGAGGCATAGTAGCTGCTCTTGAGGAACCTATTATGAATGAGTTAAAGAAGAATACTTCCTTGTTGGGCCAGTTTTGTTCTCTTTATCTTCTCTTCCATCTGGGGCTAAATACTTGAGTTTGACCCACATCTAATTGTTCTTGGACACTCAGTGTGTGGTGACAAAAAAAAAAGATTTATCTATTGTAGATAGGTTTTTTTTTCCCCCGAAAGCTCACTTTGTTTTGAGTGGCATCAGACAAGAGAGAAATTTAAGATAGTTATCTTTAAGCTGAATAGACTTCAGTGATCAATACTGAAATAAATATTTCATACATAGTTTAAAACAGGTAAAATTAGTCTTTGTCTCAATGCAAACAGAGTCCAGCATTTAAATTGGTCATTGAATAGGTCGTTTTGGATATTGTTACTTCCTTGGAAAACTGGCTATTATTTCTCAATCTGCAGATAATATTTTGAACTAAAGTCACAAAAATCAAATCGCAAAAAAATAAAAAAATAAAATGTCAACTCGGAATCATACTTCAAGATCTCTATTTTTTTTTACTTTATTTAAGCTTTATTTAAACATATAATGTAACCCCACCACCCTCTCCCAACCCCTCTCTATTTTTTTAATTGAATTGGAAATTCACAGAGTTAAAAGTAACCATTTAAAGTGTATAATTCAGTGGCATTTAGTTGATCCACAGTGTTATGTAGCCACTGGATCTAGTTGCAAAATTGTTCATCATCTCCGATGAGCTCCTCATATCCATTAATCAATCACTCCCTAGTCTCCTATTAACCATTAGCCTGCTAATCATCTCTATAGATTTGTCTATTCTGCATATTTCAAATAAATAGAGTTATCCATTACATGACCTTTTGTGTCTTGGTTTCTTTCCCTTTGCATGCTGTTTTCAAGGTTCATCCAAATTATAGCATGTATCAGTACTTCATTTATTTTGTGGATGAATAATATCCCATTGCATGGAAATACCAAAATTTGTTGTGTTTTTTGTTTTTTGTGTGTGTGTTAGTACCAAAATTTGTTACCCATCCATCCATTGATGACGTTTGGGTTGTTTCTGCCTATTGGCTACTATGACTATTGCTTTTATGAGTATTCAGAAATAAGTATTTGTTTGAGTACCTATTTTCATTTCTTTTGAGAATATACCTAGAAGTGGAATTGCTGGATCAATGTTTAACCATTATCTGTGTTTAGCTTTTTGAGGAACTGCAATGATTGCACCATTTTACATTGCCACCAGTAATATACATGGGTTCTTATTTGCCCATGTCCTTAACAACATTTATTTTCCTTATTTAATTTTTCATTCATTCATTCATTCATTCATTCATTCATTCATAGCCATCCCAGTGGATGTGAAGTGATATCTCATTGTGGTTTGACATGAATTCTCCTTTAGTTACTAATGATCTTGAATTTCTTTTACTGTCACTGTTGGACATTTGTATAAATTATTTGGAGAAATGTCTATTTAAGTCCTTTGCCCATTTTTAATTGAGTCTTTTATTTTTTGTTATTGAGTTGTCTAAGTATTTCATATATTCTAGATATTAAATCTTTATCAATTATATTTTTGCAAATACTTTCTGCAAATCTTATGCAAATATTTTACCCATTCTTGAGGTTTTCTTTTAACTGCCTTGTTAATGTCCTTTGATACACAAAGTTGTTTTTTTTTTAATTTTTGAAGTTAAGTTTATCTGATTTTTTTTTCCTTTTGTTGCTTATGCTTTTGGTATCAAACCAAAAATCTATTGCCAAATCTAAGGATGAAAAGATCTATGCTCAAATGTTTTCTTCTAAAGGTTTTATAATTTAGTTCTTATTTTTAGGTCATTGTCCATCTTGAGTTAATTTATATATATATGATATAAGTAAGGGTCCAGTTTCATTCTTTCATATCTGGTTATTCACTGGTTCCAGTATCCTTTGTTGAAGAATTGTAATTTTTGAGTGAATGGACTACTTTTCTATCTATGGTTATTATTTAGAATTGAACTGAAGTAAGGGTTTATTAGGAACACAAATACTTTGATTTAGGAGGTTTCATAGCTTCTGGGACAATGTAAATTTGCCTATAAAGGTGGTATTGCAGAATAGCTAAAACAAGAATATTAACAAAATTCCTTCATCAATCAAATGATAACTAATTAATACCTAAAGAAAAAAATAGCCACTGGGACCAAAAATAAAACTGCAATTACTGGTAATTCAATTTAGTCAAATGAGATGCTAGCCAGTACTTACTATGAATGTTCTTATATTCATTAACCACTATTTCCAACATACATTAATAGGCAGATGTCTGAAGAGGCTGTTGAATAAATATGTAAAGCTTTGAAGCAGCCGGAACTCAGATAACAAGCACTTCTAATCCATGCTTATGCCAGATGGTTTATCATTTCATTAGTCCCAGACTTACTATTTTAAAGATAAATGGCTCTTTACATTATAATATTTAAACATATGCATATGTATGTTCAGAAAGTAAAGGGTATAATTTCTGACAGCATTTAAAAAAATAGAGTGATTCAAAGGATTTTATTATTAATTTAAAATTCAGTGGTCAAATATTGCACTGGAATTTAAATAAACATTTGAAAAAGGATAAGAAGCCAAAAAGTATTTTTAATAGATAGTTCAACCTCAACTCCCATATGAAAAAATATACGTATATAACTAAATAACTGATTCAATATGTATTTTCTATTTAAGGAAAGACTGACCTGAAGAAAACTGAAAGTAATGGTGTGAAAAGTCAGTTTACTTACTTTAAGTTCATAATGAGTTGTTTACAATGAATAAATCATCAGAAACACTCTCCACTTTGGGCCTCACCTGTGGCTATTCTATCTTCCTGATGGCAGATGTCTGAATAGAAACATCTGAGTGGACTATTCTTCCTTCTTTTTGTGTCTTCCTTGCTGGTGTTACCTCCTCACTGAGAGCATGCGTGGCCAAACATTCCCTAGTATTTTCCGCAGTTTTATTTAATTCCACAGCAGTTGTCATCATGTGAGAAATAGATTTCATTTAAAAAATATACAAGGGGTGCCTGGGTGGCTCAGTGGGTTAAGCCTCTGTCTTCGGCTCAGGTCGTGATCTCAGGGTCTTGGGATTGAGCCCCATGTCGGGCTCTCTGCTAGGTGGGGAGCCTGCCTACCCCTCTCTCTCTGCCTGCCTCTCTGCATACTTGTGATCTCTGTCTGTCAAATACATAAATAAAATCTTTAAAAAAAACTTAACCAAATCAGACATGTTGATTGGGATGAAGAGAAAATGGTCTCGGGGTCCTGGTCCCGGGGTCCTGGGATCAAGCCCCACATAGGGCTCTCTGCTCAGCAGGGAGCCTGCTTCCCTCTCTCTCTGCCTGCCTTTCTGCCTATCTCTGTGAAATAAATAAATAAAATCTTTAAAAAAATTAAAAAATAAAAATATACAAACTTTTTTTTATTCTACAAAAAATTTGATATATGCAGAAAAGTTGCAAAGATAGTAGAAATTTCCCTTTGCATCCTTCAGTGTTAGTATCATTCATCATGAGAGCTTGTCAAAACTGAGTACTTAACTTTGGTACAATAACATTAACTAAACCAGATAATTCATGCACATTTCTCTAGCTTTCACACTAGTATCCTTCTTTTCTGTTCCAGGATCCAATCCAGGATACCATGATACTTTTAGTTATCATGTCTCCTTAGTCCTTTCCATCTCTGAAGTTCTTTCCTTATTTGTCATGACCTTGACCCTTTAGAAGAGATTTAGTCAGGTACTTTATAGTATGCTTTTCAGTTTAGGTTTGTCTGATGTTTTTTCAAATTCAGAATAGGGTTATGGATTCGAGGAAGAATACCATAGAGGTGATGAGCACTTCTGTAGCATCATATCATAGATGTAGGATATCAACACGACGTAGACTGATGATGATGGTAAGCTTAAATATGGGGTGAACATGGTTTCTCACATATTTCTTCCTTTTAAATCACTAACTTTCCCTTTCTATATGTTAATCAAATCTCCATGTCCAACTCACATTTAATGGAAGAGGAATTAAGCTCTACTTCTTGAAAGGGAGATGATCTATATATGATCTACTTTAACATATTTTTGTATTCTATTTGTATCTATCTGTATTCTATTTGTATTCTAAAATGTGTCTCTTGTCCTCCATTTATTTATTATTTAACCATTTATTCATTATAAACTGTAATATTTATTTTGTTTCTTAGGTTACAGTAAAACATTACCATTATTTGAATATTATTGCTCAAATTGTTTCACCTTTAAAGCTCTTTCAAGCTGGGCCTGGTATCCCTTTAACACCTGTCAGTTTGAGGGCTTAAATTTATTTATTGATTGGTTAGGGTTGGTTGGTTGAACATTTCCTTACATTCTGGCAGTATAAAATACTACAGATGCATCTTGCATTTTCCCTGCTGCACATCTAGAATCCACCATTTATCTAAAGAACTTGGTTCTTGAAGTAGCCGTTTTTACTTGTTTATCTTCTATTTCTTTACACTGAAAGGTAAGTTCAATGTGAGAAAATTTTTTCTTTTGTTACCTGATACATCCTCATTGCTAAAAAATATCTGACACATGATCAGCATTCAATAATACTGTAAAATAGATGAATGCACAGAAAGAAAATTAAGTTTGCCCTACACTTACTTCTCATAATTGCAGTATTTAATTTTTTAACTTGTTTTTCCTCAAAAAGTTGTCTCAAAAACTATGACCAGAAAATGTAGACTATCATGATGTTACCTTCCACATAGGGTTTTTATAATGATCAAGTTAAAAAAAAATGTGGCTAATGGTGCTAGGACAGTCCTGGCATTTTCAAAAAAAAAAAAAAAATAGGTACTCTTTTTTCTCCTCCTTCTCCCTCCCATCGTCATCATCACCATCATCATTCTCATCATTATCACCACCATCTTCAACATTTAATTGAGTTTTGAACCTGGCCACAACAGCAGAGAGATTCTACTCTTCTTTTTCTTTTCTTTTCTTTTTGATTTTTTTTCTTTTCTATGTCTCTCTATAAATTATATGATATTTTTCTTGCTTTGTCTATCATAATTGTTATTGTTTTTATGAAACAAAGGAGAGTATACTAGAATTCATCACTGCCTATTTGTCTAAGTCAAATGTCTGAACACATTTTTGAACACCGAAGAGAATAGAAGGGAAATAAAAAAAGGGGAGAAACTAAGAGAAAAAGAGAGCAGGAAAAATACTTGACTTTAATTCCAGTGAAAGTTTATGTTGTGATTTGCTAGTGGTGCATTTGTTCTCTCTACTAGCCTTGAACATTCTGACCATTTTTCCTCAAATGTTTGGGAACCGCACACATTGAAAATATATCAGTGTCACATTTTCCTATCTTGCTCAGAAACGCTATAAAGTTCTAATTGAATGTCTTTCAAAGTCATATCAGCCAATGCATTTAATCTTTTTAATTATGCAACACTAAGTTTCCTGTCAGAAACAGATATAAAAAAAAAAACTGTAAAAATTGAGAAGTCACTAAAATGGAAAACGTATTTATCAATGCAGTTTTGTTATTCCAGCACAAATTTCCTGACTGTTATCAGGTGCTGTCGTGCCTCAGAGAGGCTTGTTTTTGATGGTGGAGATGATATATAAGGTAGAAATTGATATAAAGAGATGTATTACTATACCAGAAAATGCTGATTCCAAAATTGCTTTTCAATCACAGTTTTCGCAGTCTATACATAATCTCAGTATGTAATAGTGTCTTAGTCATTTGTGGTTTGATTTCTTCCAGTAAATAGTTGCGTTGCTCATAAAGCACATGAATTTTGTCAATATTTTATACTTGGGTTTGTACTATATGGTGATAAATGACTGACTAACATTAAGAGAATTGGAAATAATTCTAAAAGGTAACCTGAATTTTAGAACTTTGAAATCATTAACCTAAAAGAAAGGCCTTATTTTTCATCCAGACTTACAAATAGCTTAAACTTTGAGTATAAAAAAAATGATTGGAAGATTCAAAACTTAAGAGAGATCTACTCAATATATAAGGCATTTTTTTCCTAAGTAAATATTCATATTGTTTGCTAGGAAAACTCTTTCTCCTCCTCCTATTTAGCTTTAAGAGAATATGAGATTAATTGATTCCGTCAGATCATAAATGCAACATCAGTCACTGATAGAGTTGGTAAAAAGATTTCACCAATGTTGTATATCAAATGAATCATTGTGTTCTAAAGTCTATAATGGAAAGCTTATCCATATAAGACTTAAGTTATTATGTATATAAGTAGACATTGCTCTCATTCTTTTTGACAATAAGGATATTCTTTTAGTGCCTCTCCCAGAGGCACTGTACAGAGCTGGCTGTATTTCTTGCTCACTTTCTTTAAGGGCATTACACTGAGAGTATATGTAGAGCCCAAACAAAAATTCTTGAAGTAAAAGTGAATAGAGAGTATTCATAAGCATTTGAAATAATAAACCTTGGATTCTGATTATTCCTGAACAGTAACAGTGACATTCTATTTGCTATGAGATTTGTGGTCATTATTTTCTTTAACATATATTGTGCTCAGGATTATTCTGGTTGTTTTGATTATGTATTGATGTGTGAGAATGTGTATGAGGGTGTTTAGTGAAGATTCATTTTCTTATATATATATATATATAAACTTCATTAGTGACTTTTCATTTAAAAAAAAGGAATTGCTTAGCTATAAATATCTGTAACTCAGTAAACACCCATCTTGTAATGTTTTCAAAGCTAAATTGGTTTACCAGGTTTGAATTATATTTTTAAAAAATTATACATACAATATTGTTAATAATGTACAATATTGTTATAGTGTTAAATGTAAAACAAAAAACAAAACAAAACAAAAACCCAAAAATGTAAAACAAACAAACATTAGTTTTATGGCCAATATTTTAAATTATAAAAATAGAAATAATTTACTGTACAATGTAATGCAAGGAGATATGCAGGGGGAGTGTGTAAGTATTGATACATTGATATTGATATATGTCTGAAAATTTAACCTGGAAATATGGAAACAAATTTGCATTTAAATTCAAGTAATAGTATGGGCTAGAGAGTCTATGCATTATGAAGTGGTTAAAAGTAATTGAAAATATTTATAAGAAAAGTATTTCCATATTTTTTATTTAAAGAATGTAAAAACTTTAGAGGATATTCAAAAATTTAAAAATTAGTAACTTTTCTATTTCATGTACTACCTTCCCTTTCTATAAAACATAAAGGCTAAGGTGGTAGTTACATACTGATAGATGATGAATGAATACTTGCCTAAACACAAGTGGTAATGTATTTGCTTCTTCATACATTTTCTTACCAATTGATTCATGTCAGTCTTCTATGATTCTTTTAGGATTTATTATAATGTTATTGATTCTTTCATATCAGTGCATAGTTTTCTCTATGTATGTTTCTCTATTATATTTTGATCATGTTGAAGAAGGAAACAAGACCATATGTAAATTGCATAGTTGTTATTTCCATGCATACTGACACTTTTGATAAAGGCACAGAAATTTAATTTAGATGTGATTATTACCTTACAAAAGCAAGAAAGAACAATCTAAGCAAAATAACATAAAAAAGGTAGAAGTAGCAAAGCAGGAGAAATAGGAGGAAGACACGTGGGAAGGGAATTACTGCAGAGACAGTCACTTATACTTTTTGAACATCTTCTAAGTAATTAGGTTTTTTCCCACATTTTAAAATAATGTATGACTAATTTTTCACCAAACTGAGATAGGTAAGCACTTCTGTTGATATATCTGCAAAAGTTTTTCGAAAGGAGGAAAGGCACCAAATATGTCTCTTCTTGCACTCCTTTTCCTCCTGTTGCCTGGTTTGATCCTTTCTTCTATAATTATTTTCTAAGTGTGAAGATAAGAGCTGTTAAGTGTTCTAAGTCTGAATTCCTTTGAGTATTCAAAATTTATTTTTGTTTCTTCAAATTGCATAAACTTTTTAGGATTTAGTTTTCACATGTGAAAAATGAGAGGGTTTGAACATAATTTCTAGGATGTATTTTTGTATTCCTGTCATAACTCAGGGAGGTTGTAAATGCAGTGAAAATTTTTTTCTTTAGCAGAATCCTTTAGATGAAGGAAGTTTATGTGTGCTATTATATTCAAGCAACATTGCAATGAAAACAGATCATTTCAGTCAATACCTATTAATTCTTATGGATCATCATATTATTTAGTGCTCACAGACAACAGGAACCTTTCTAGCTATTTAAATCAGAGTGGATTTTGCTGCTGGGAATGAGATGCCTACAACATTGTTCCAACGGCTGGAAGAACAAATTTTGTGTGAGTCTTACATAATATTATGGCAGAACTCACCAAACAAGGTAACTGGTACCTCTGTTATAATCATGAAGTGTTTTCAATGACAGATGTCCAAACACAACTGTTGATGGTGTAAATAATATCTTAGCTGCAAGGAAGACCAGGAATTAGCCCTCAGAATTGTTGGTCCTGGAGCAGTCACTGCCTGCTTGTACCACAAAAATAAAATGGATTCCACTTTGCTGCTGTACTCCCCATTTAGCTCTGGTCTGCATTCAGGACTTAGGTAAATATCTTTCAAGTGAATGCTAGAAATTTATCCAAAAGGAGCCTACGAAATGCAATTTTTGGTTCTATTGTGAATGCAGTCCAGCAAGGTACACTAGAAAAGTTTGACAGATATGGAGGAAACTAATTTACCATATCTACCACAGTTACTTCATCTTTGATTTAATAGAGCATTTATTAAATTAATACTGGTAACATTACTTTTTATAAAAGGAAAAAATCTGTTTTTATCTGTTACCTCTTATTAGTACCCGAACTGAAAATCCCATTCTTCAAAAATAATTTGTTTTTTGTACCAACTTCCTATACTAAAATACTGTACTTTTGTAGGCCATAAATATATATGAATATCATTTCCTTTCCAGTCATGAATAGAAGTTTTTCTCATCCAATCATTTGTAAAAACAAATTGGTTTCAAACAACTACACAAAAATTGGAAGTGGTTTTCATGCCAGGCTTCTCTTTTCAAGGCACTCAGAGTGTGTTTGGATCCTTTTAGGTAAAAGAAAAATGGAAGGGTGAAGAAAATAAAGACATTAAAGTCAGGGGCACCTGGGTGGCTCAGTGGTTAAGCTTCTTCCTTCGGCTCAGGTCATGATCTCAGGGTCCTGGGATCAAGCCCCACATCAGGCTCTCTGCTCTGCAAGAAGCCTGCTTCTCCCCTCTCTCTGCCTGACTCTCTGTCTACTTGTGATCTCTCTCTCTGTCAAATGGATAAATAAAATCTTTAAAAAAAAAAGACATTAAAGTCATAATAAGATAAGGTGCAAAAATTATACATACATATATATATATATATTTTTTTTTTTTTTTGAGAAAGAGCACAAATACACAGGTGCGTAAGCATGGAGGGAAGGGGAGAGGGAGAATGAGAGAGAGAATCTTAAGCAGGCTCCTCACGCAGTGCATAACAGGGCTTGATCCAGTAATTTCACAGCCCTGAGATCATGACCTGAACCAAAATCAAGAGTTGGGTGATTAACAGACTGAGCCACCCAGACACTAGAAATAACAAAGTTATTTGTTGTTTCTAAACAAGTTAAAAATAGAAACTTTTTTTAAAATAAAGTAAACCCTTGCCCCCAAAAGAAAACAATGGCAAAGTTTGTTAAATGGCAAAGTATAAAAAAAAAAAAAAAAAAAGTTAAAAAAAAAGTTGATGACCATATCCAAGCCTAAAAATTTGTTAAATTAAGGAAGAATCTATAGTCACGTTAGAAAGTCATTTTCTTGGTCACAGTATCGGTAAGCATGAAAAACTTAGAACAATCTATCAAAAATGTCCAGTGTATTCTGGACAAATACATTTTTTAAAAGTATAACAATCCACAGAAGGAACATTTCTACTCTGACTTAAGCATTTGAAAAAAAGTGCTTTTATGTTCTTATTGATATACTTAAGCTAAGTAGATGACAAAATAGTCTGTTGACAGCCTTCCTGCAGTATTGCTTTTATTCTTATGCATCTCAGCAGGAAACATTTAAATCAAAGGATGCAATTTTCTTACTTGAAATAGAGATGTGTAGCAAGCTTTTGTGAGGGCGTGGTGTGGGCAGGAATTGCATTCAATCTGGCTTTCCTTAGCTAGCAACTGTTGCCCTCTATATTAACATGAAATAGTGAATGGGAAACTGTAAAGAACCAAGACTTCTCTGTTAGGAAGGTTGCTCAAAGAATCATCTCAGATCTCAAAGTCTAATGGCTTTTACTTTGTGATGTATGGAAACAATTGAACCATTAAAAAGTTTTTTTGGGGGTAGAATTTTATCTCCCTTGTAGCAAAATTCATTCTCATGTTTTAGGGAGAACATATTTAAAGCACATGAAAGAGAGAAGCATGTGGGCCATTTATTTACGTATCTAACCACAGATAATGTTCATGAGGAAAAATCAGAAGAACCAGGTTTATGTGGGAGAATGAAGTCCCTCCTGATGAAGCCTGGAGTTGATTAATCTATATGTTTGTGTGCTTTTATGGGGTGTATACTCTTCAAAATCAGGAAAGAAGATAAACATGCTAAAGGGAATAGGAAGGGACGTCAGATACTCAAAATTTCTCTTTTCATATAAAATCTTTTTAAAATCTACAAACAGGAAATTATTTGAAGCTTTTTTTTTTTTTTTTTTTCTCAGCAGGAGCTAACAACTACTCTATATATTAAAGTAGGGAACATAAATTATGTCCGCATTATGTGAGGCATGTCACCAAAGGCTTTACTTTTACTAATTCATTTAATACTTTAGACAGCTCTGTGAGGAAATTAGGTAAGCTTCCTCCCATCTCCAGAGGAAGCAAAGGTGGGAGGTGTCAATTGCCCCGGGGAAACATCCCCAATGAGAGACTCAGGACTTGAGATCCTTGCTCACTGCACTTGGGCAAAGCTCTTTGACTGTAGCACCATACTGCCTCTGGGTTGAAAGTTATTTCTGATTTCTGGGGAATGCATATATCATTGCCTTTAGATTAACTGTAAACCATTCTTTGAACTTCCTAATTCTAACGTAATTCTCTTAATTTGAAATAAACATTCATCTTTAAAGATTTATTTGTTTATTTATTATAGAGAGTATGAGCAAGTGCGAGGAGGTGCTGAGGGAGAGAGAATCCTGAAGCAGACTCCCCACTGAGTACAGAGTCCAATGTGTGTGGGACTCCAACTCACCACCCTGAGATCATGACCTGAACCCAAATCAGGAACCAGAACCTTAATAGACTGAGTCGCCCAGGCACCCCCACAATAAGATTCTTTACAGAGAAATGGAGGTGTTTTCTTTCCTTTCATTCACATCTTCAAAAAAGATAAAATGTTAAATGATATAGAAATTAAAATGGATGATATGGGGAGGTCTTAAAATTGATATTTAGGAGTAAATGTCTCCAAGAGAGAGAAGCATAAGTCCAAATTTTTAAGAATATTAAAAATGAACAATGGATAAATATATATATATATACATACATACTCATATTTAAGATCATCTTCATTGAAATTATGAGATTGGTTTTTTAATTACAGAATTAGAGTTTCTGAAGGGAGGTAGGGAATCTGCATTTTAAAAAAATGAGTACCTGTCACTCTGATGCATGCTGGAGTTAGAGAGCAACTGATTAAGGTTTTATGTTCATAATAAAACATTTCTTGTCTGTCTACCATATTCTAAGCCTGGAACCAAATAGTAGGCATGGAATAATACAATTTTACTTCAGAGGTATCCTATTTTTTAAAAAGAGACAGAAATAAAAAATCAAAATTACACTAAAACATTTTAGCATTTCTATTTAATTGTCAATTTATCTGACTTTATTGAAATTATGTTCATCAGGCATTACCAAACAGTGATAGAAATTTATATTTTTCCACTAGAGGAACAACAGAACTAATTCATATTATATTTTATATAATACAAAACATTAGTTATATTTTCTTAATGAAGGTTACAAGTGCCATTTATAATAGGTAAACACGTATTGGCTAACAAGGAAAAATTTCTTTTAGAGATAAGCTCCAGATAAAATTCTGCCACTTACAAGTTATTATATGCAATCTGTTGTCTATACTATGTGAGTATCAAAAAGTGAATATTCTCTGTTAAAGAATGTTCACTTTTTAATTTAATTTAATTTAATTAATTTATTTGACAGACAGATATCACAAGTAGGCAGAGATGCAGGCAGAGAGAGAGGGGGGAAGCAGGCTCCCTGCCAAGCAAAGAGCCCAATGTGGGGCTCGATCCCAGGACCCTGGGATCATAACCTGAGCTGAAGGCAGAGGCTTTAACCCACTGAGCCACCCAGGCACACCAAATATTCACTTTTTAAATGCTATAACTGGAAATGCTAAACTTCAAAGATAAGTTTTCTGATGCTATATTTGGACTATAGGAAAGAGGGAATTCATGGTTATAAAACAACCTGAACAATTCATCACAATCTTTTTAGAAATTCCCATAAAATTTACAATGACTTAAATGTGGAGGTTCCATCAATGCACTCATTGCTACCTTTTTCTGAAACCAGATATCAGGGATGTTCAGCTATTTTTTTCCAAATAGTGGTAATATTTTAACATTTCTTCCTTTGAAAGCAGTAAGAACAGGAACAAATGAAGTTTTCCAAGTGTGCTAATAGCTCAGCTCAGCTTATTTAGCTAAATCTGGAGGTCCTTATGTAATAATGAAATCTGCAAATAAGTAGAAATATAGATAATATGCACAAATTACCTGTTAAGGCTGAATTCAGAGGCTCAGTTTTTATGTTAGGTACTACAATGAGAAGAATTATTTGAATTGATTTAAAATTATAGGGGTGCCTGTGTAGCTCAGTGGGTTAAGCCTCTGCCTTCGGCTCAGATCATGATCTCAGGGTCCTGGGATCGAGCCCCCAATTGGGTTCTTTGCTCGGCAAGGAGCCTGCTTCCTCCTCTCTCTCTGCCTGCCTCTCTGCCTACTTGTGATCTCTATCTGCCAAATAAAAAAAAATCTTAAAAAAATAATAATAAATAAATAAATAAAATTATATTGTTAACATGTTCATTTGCTATTGCACATAATGCACACTATTGACTAAAATAGTTCAGTTTGCTTCATCGTTAGAAAAACAGAAGCAAAGGAAAAATGTTTTCCTATAAGAAAATGGTATAAATACAAAATACATCACAGGATTCAGCACACAGTAGACTAAGAGAGAGTGATACAATAGCAAGGTAATATGGAAGTTAAAATAAGTTGAAAAATTATTTTTTATTAAAAAGAATCAATGTGGGGCACCTGGGTGGCTCAGTGGGTTAAAGCCTCTGCCTTCGGCTCAGGTCATGATCTCAGGGTCCTGGGATCGAGCCCCACATCAGGCTCTCTGCTCAGCGGGGAGCCTGCTTCCTCCCCTCTCTCTCTGCCTGCCTCTCTGCCTACTTGAGATCTCTGTCAAATAAATAGATGAAATCTTTAAAAAAAAAAAAAAAGAGAATCAATGTAAAAATTATCATAGGAAAAGATGAGACCTTGCAAGATAAATAAGAAATAGTTTAAAATTAAAAACAAATTTGGACAAGAGTACTGGGTGGTTTAGTTGGTGAAGCATCCTACTTTTGATTTCTCCTCGGGTCTTGATCTCAGGGCTGTGAGATTCAGCCCTGCGTCGAACTCCAGAGAGTCTGCTTGAGATTCTTCCTCTCTTCCTCTGCTTCTCCCCCTGCTCATGCAATAGATAGATAGGCAGATTCGATATATAGATAGATGATAGACAGATAATTGATAGTAGATAGGTAGATAGATAGATAGAATCCTTAAAAAATGGATATAATTAGAAAAGCTAAACCTAACAAACAAAAAATTCTTGCCCTGAGAGAAAGAGATGGATTGAGAATGTTAAAGCCCATTTCCTAAGGCTGAGGAATCTTTTCCCTTGTCTGGGACTGGAATATTTTACAGAATTTGTATATTGTCCCAGGTGCTTTCCTCCTTATCAGCTTTCCAAGATTCCTCAGCTCTTCAGTCTATTAGATATCTAAGAGAAGGGGCACCTGGGTGGCTCAGGGAGTTAAAGCCTCTGCCTTCAGCTCGGGTCATGATTCCAGGGTCCTGGATTGAGCCCCACGTTCTGCTCTCTGCTCAGTGGGGGGCATGCTTCATCCTCTCTCTCTCTGTCTGCCTCTCTGCCTATTGTGATCTAAGAGAAAAAAGAGAACCATTTCCCAACTACAAATAGGAGCATAAAAGTAAGATAGAGACAGTAGAATAATGAGCAGTAAACAGGAAGCTTGGAATAAAATCGAAAGTGATTGAGGTGCCTGAGTGGCTTAGTCAGTTAAGGTTAAGCATCTGCCTTTGGCTGAGGTCATGATCCCAGCCTGCTCCTCCCTCTCCTCCTTGCTCCTGCTCCCTCTATCTCTGTTGCAATCTTTGTCTCTGTCTCAAACAAATAAATACAATCTTTAAAAAAATAAAAATAAATAAAATATAAAGTGGTTATCTATACCTACTTTTATATCTGTATCTGTTATAAACACACACACACACACACACACACACACGGCAGCAGATTATATGAAATGATAGAAATGATATGTGCTGATACCAGCTGACAGACACTGATTAAATGTCCTCCCTGTTGAAACTTGTTGTGCAGATGTCCGCGGTGTAGCTATGAATAAGATAGGTCCCTGTCCTCTTGGAGTGTACAGTTCAGTAGATAAGACATGCATAAAAATAGCAAATAACTAAAAGGTTATAGGAGCAAAATGGCATAAAGGAGAAATGGAGAAGTTGCTATGGGATCACATTATAAGGAGATCTAACCTAATCTGGTAGAGCAGGTCAGAAATCATGTCCTGCAGAATTGAAATTTCACCATGTACAACTGAGGGTACATGGTGAAGACATTAAGGAGAAGAAACCCTGATGTGAGGGATCTGCTAGTTGTTGAGTGTGTCTCTAATTCTACATTCTATAACTGGGAAAATAACTACAGGATGGGTTTTGGGGAGGCGCTGCGCCTACTGTGAGATGGGGCTGAGCTAAAACTCTGGTGGCAACTGACCTCTGTAACACCTTCTCTGACTAGTAGACATCAGTGATGTTTTGGGTTTCCTGTAATTGGCATCAGTTCGGAGATAGTGCTCAGCAATTCCCAAAAGGTCTGATTATTTCCTTTCCCCCATTATATAGTCACTTCGATAAAAGGCCATCAGTCCCTTGGGGAAGTCCCTTGGAGAATCAGTCCCTTGGAGAATGATTAACAGCATACGTTTTTGGCAGTGCATTGGGATCCTTCTTCAAGGGATCTCCATCTCCTCTTCATTCAAAGGCTGCTGGGTCTGTTGACTGGTTCAAGTTTGGGAATTGATTAAAGGCTGTAAAGCTCAATTTTTATGATTCAAGTTAGATTTGTGTTCACTTTTTTTCCTTGCCTCTCATTTCCTTCTTATCTGACTTCATTTTTATCTGTCTCCACTACCCTCCCCCCCCCTTTTTTTTTAAGACTTATTTATTTGAAAGAGACAGAGCAAAGCAGACTCCCCACAGAGCAGAAAGCCAGACATGCAGCTTGATCCCAGGACCCGGAGATCATGACCTGAGTCAAAGGTAGATGCTTAACTGACTGAACCACCCAGGTGCCCCTCCACTACCCTTATAAAAGTTACTGGTGACCTCTGTTGTTTGATTTCATTAGTCATTTGATCCCTCAGCGGCATTCCACCTGGGGGCCCTCTCTTCACTTCTTAAAACATCCCCATATTTCACTGAACATAAATGTGCATTTGATTGTAAAATTCCATAACTCAAAATCCTTTGATAGCTTCCTGTACCTTTAAGGATAAAGTCCTAAATTCTTAGAAGTTTCCTCACATGGCTTCTTCACACTATATTTTCTTTAATGGTTGCAAAAAGTGAATACATATAACATGACCTGTTTCAAAATAACTCATAAAAATTAAGTTTTCATCTCCAAAATAAACTAGAAATATTTCAAATACACCAAATTTCATCTTACATTAAAGCAGGCATGTAGAAACATTAATCAAAATCTGACATGGCTCATTGAGAGTACTTAGTGAATAAAAAAACCCATTTAGAATAAAACGAAGGGCTACAAAACCAGAAGATAATTGATGAATGGGGGAGATCATAAAGCCTTAGAGAAGAAAGAAGGTTCCAGGTTTGTGAATTAGAGGCAGTAACTCCCAGATCTCCAGGGAGAAGAGAAAATAATGCCTGGCGGAAAAAAAAAAAAAAAAAAAAAAAGTATTGTGAATCAATTCTGACAAAATTATGCTGAGTCAAGTCCAACTTGAGACTTCTCTAAGAAAATGTTCTCCCCATTAAATCTGTTACCACTCCTCCCCCCAATCAGGAATTCCTATGAAAAATTCCAAATAGCCAGCAATAATATGCAGGTCAACAAAGAAATCATCAGTGGTTCCTCACTATGGAAAAGAAAATGTCAAAAGAAGGGTAGAAATTAGCCATATTCAGGGAAGAGATGATTTTTTAAGTTATGTAAACTAGTGCATAATTGTAGGAAAGGTGGCTAATATAGACAATAAATATCGATGATGATGGAGACAGGAAAAAATGATGGTGAAAGCAAGAGACAGAAAGGAATAGAAATTAGTATACAGGAGAAAGAAGGACAAAATATAATTTAATACAAAGTAGTATTTTACTTTTATGAAAAGAACTTGCAAGGGATACGTTTTTTGTTCTTTTCTATTCTTTTCAGTTGGTGGGCAAAAAGTTTCTCTTGATATCTGTCATCCTGAAATTGCAGAGTCCAAGTATTGCAGTAGTAACTGTTATATAAAATAGCTGGCATGTTTGGGTGTGTATAAGCAGAAGAATGTCCTGCCCACGAGGGAGGTTTCTCCTCTTGACAACTTCAGACCATTTACTCTAACACCTGACGATAAACGCCACCATAGGAAGTCATGTCATTACTTGCTTTCTCCATGCATTTAGGAATGTCATTAGGCCTTGGGCTTTCTGTAGCAAGAAAGGGCATATAGATTGTATTTTTTTCTCATGTCATAGTTGGCAGGCTTTCTGTGAAATTATGGCAGTGTTCTCATGTGCCAGTTATCAATAAAATTTGAAGGAAAGTGACAAGCACTATAGATATTTCTTACAGCTAGATGGAACTTGTCTTTAAGACCAATGAAGGAGATACAAACAAACAGATACAACAATTATTTTTAATGCGCTTCCCTCTTTGGCATTAAAATATATGAAAATGAAAGAGTTAAAAGTTAGTCAAATTAAGAGATATATGTGAATATAGATGGAAGTGAAATGAAGTGAAAGGATGATTAACAATAGAAAAGAAGGGTGCCTGGGTGGCTCAGTGGGTTAAAGCCTCTGCCTTCGGCTCAGGCCATGATCCCAGGGTTCTGGGATCGAGCTTCGCGTCGGGCTCTCTGCTCTGTGGACAGCCTGCTTCTCCCCTCCCCTCTCTCTGCCTGCCTCTCTGCCTACTTGTGATTTCTGTCTGTCAAATAAATAAATAAAAATCTTTAAAAAAAAAAACAATAGAAGAGAAAATTTTGAAGATGAAGAGAACAAATGTATAAGATGTATCATGCAATTTAAAAAACCCTTAATGTTCTACATGAACAAAATCTGTTCTCCATGTTTAATCATTTTATTTTAATTTTATTTAAATATATATACACATGTATTTTAATATATATGTACATATATATTTGGATATACATATATAATTGGTATAGGCATTATTAGAACTTGTAGAAATTATTAAACAGTTAATATATCAGAGCTGACTTTTGATGGTGCCGCAAATCACAGTGCCCTGAGGTAATATAACTAATTCTCTTGATCTATAAGGGTATTTATAAATTATATTAGCATACATCTTTTTATCTAATTATCCTGTCAATCCTGGGAAGTATACAGGTCAAGTGTTATGTATCATAGATGAGGAAATTTATACCTAAGACAGAGCACTAATAAACAATGGGAATGGGACTAGAAAACTGGTTTTCTTTCTTCCATCTAGACCTCTTGCTATTTTCACAGTACAACTCCAACTGCATCAGGAAAGGCAAATTTGGGTGAATGTAAGAAGAGGCGTATAATAAACAAGCAGACAAACTAAAGTAGAAGGGTAAAAACATGGATATTATCCAGAAACATCACAGTGATACTCTTGAATATGTTTTGGGGAAAAAAACAAAACAAAACAAAAACAACAACAACAACAACAACACATAAGTGGTGGAAAAGCTATGTGAAACATGAAAAGGGAGAGTGGGCCATTGGTGTGATGCCACTGCTCATGGTGTTACATCACAATTCTGCTTGGTACCTGCAGAGATACAGGACATTCCTTCACAAAATCTATTTTAAAGATAATATTACTCAGGGGTACCTGAGTGGCTCAGTAGGTTTAGCATTCAACTCTTGATTTCAGCTAGAGTCAAGATCTCAGAGTCCTGGAATTGAGCCCCATGTGGAGCCTCATTTTAGGCTCTGTGCTCAGCTGGGAGTTGGCTTGAGGATTCTCTCTCTCCCTCTTACCCTGCCACTCCTCCCACCACTTTTCTTTCATATAAATAAAATCTTTAAAAACAAAGAAAGACTGTATTACTTGGGTTCTACAGAGAAATAGAGCCAGTAGGAGATAAATAAATATGTATATAAATGTAATATTTGTTACTTTATAATATATATTATTTATAAATTATAAATAAATATAAATTATTATAAATTACATAAATATATATACAGAGCAGTTTCCAGAGCTGCTATAACAAATTATCACAAACTTGATGGCTTAAAACAACAGAAATTATTTTTTCACATCTCTAGAGGCTAGAACTCCTATCAATAAGACAATAAAATTGCACTAAAATCGAGGTATCAGAAAAGGCATTCTCTAAAATGCCTTAGGGAAGAATCCATTCCTTTTTGTTTTGTTTTGTTTTGTATCTGTTGACTACGGTATTCCTTGGACTATAGTCACATCATTCCAATCTTCAAGACCATCATCTTCATATTTTTCTCTGCTCCAGTTCCATATTGATTTTTTTCTCTCTATATCTGTGTAAGATCACCTTCTAATCCAGGATAATCTCTCAGTCTTAAGATCTTTAATTTAATTACATCAGCAAAGACTTTTCTCTCTTACAACATTTATTGGTTCTGGGTCTTAGGAACTGATATAATTGAGTGGCCATTAGTCAGCCTACTACATCCTTTCACAACACATGATTAATTTTCATTTTCATTAATGAGTTAGACAAGATAAATTATATTATGGGCCTGTAACAAACACCCTCAAAATACTGGTGTCTTAAAACAACACATGTTTATTTTTCTCTTGTGCTACATACCCAACAGTGTCCTTACACAGGGACTCAGGCTGACTGAACCTTTACTCTTGGGAATATGACCTGGTATAGAAAGGAAGGGACTGTATGAATGTATACCATTAACCTTTAAAGACTGCCTATGGAAGGTCACTTTTCACTGGCTACTCCTAACCTTTACAGATCCTATTGTGTGCCTAGAAAGTGAAGAACCAGAAATGTTAGTAAATATCTTTATCATAATGAAGTTGGGTGTTTTGGGTCAAAACTCCAATATGCTATAGAGAAAATTTATTTGGGGTAAACTTTTTTTTTCTTTTTTTAAAAGATTTTATTTATTTATCAGAGAGAGAGAGAGAAGGAACACACAGACAGGGGGAGAACAGAGGCAGAGGTAGAAGCAGGCTCTCTTGTTGAGCAAGGAGACCAATATGGGACTTGATCCCAGGACCCTCAGATCATGACCTGAGCCAAAGGCAGAGGGTTAACTTACTGAGCCACCTGGGCATCTCTATTTTGGGTAAAAGTTAAGAATAAATTGAACTTATTTAGAATGATGTGGTTTAATCAAGTTTAAACTTAGATATTCTGTTTTAGGATTTTAAATAGAAATTTAGAAAATACCCTATTACTTTTAATATATTATCTATTGAATCATAGGCTACCTTAAAATATGTCAGGCATTATCTGGAAGAACTGGACAGTTTTCCTGTTACTGGTATTCATCAGATTTGGAAGCTTAATTGAACTAGGTACTGGTATTTGGATGGGCCTAAACATATTTCCTTGGAGTAGTGGGGAAAAATGGGATATTGTCTCATACCATGCTATGAATAACAAGCCTTTTGTAAAGACTTTGATGTTTGTCTTTTGAGTTGCTTTTTCAGCAGAAAGAAGATAGAAACTACAGGTTTTCATGTAGGGTCAAACAAAGGGCAGTGGCCAGTGAAAACGAAGATGAATTATTGAAGTGTTGTGAAGCTAAAGAGAACTTGAATGCCATTTTAGATATCTGCAGTGAGGCTGGGTTCCTAAGGGAAAGCTGAAAATTCTGCTTTTTGGTGGGTAGTATTTGCCAAGAATGTGCCCTCAGCACTGGCAAAGAGACACATTTATTTGATCATCATGACAGAGAGGTTGTAGGAAATAGATGTTTTTCACATAAAAGAACATGGTGACATGATTTACTTGAAAGCATGTTATAAAGTGGAAAGCACTATGCAAATGTAGACCTCTTTATCCCTGAAATTTAATGTGTCAATTTATTGGAATGTCTCAAAATTTATAGCTCAAATCATAGATAGAATGGATACACTTTTTACACATGATTTGATATCATCTTAAATTTTCCCAACATTAGAACCCTGAATTACAAAGCAGGACAGCAAATTGAGAGAAATGAAATTAAGAGGCTCTCTCTAAATTATCAGCCAGGACAAATATATTTAAAGTAGGTAGAAAGAAATTAAAAGAACTGGTGACCTCTGGGGAGCTCAGAAGAGAAGAGGAAGCCAAGAAGGGAGTTGATGAAGGTGATGGGGCAGGAGGAATATCATAGCATTTTAGAGGCTAAAAATAGAGCAACCATATCACATCCCATACAAATAGCACTTTTGAGGGTGAAAAGAAGGTGATTCTAATAAAATCTCCAGGATAACAGGACCAAGTGGAACTCTCCAAGCATATCAAATTCTATCTTCATCCTCTTTATCAGTGTTTAAAAACTTTAGATTTCATCTACCCCAGGAAATTTGTAACCTAAAATTCTTATCAATAAATCATTTCATTAATAAAAGATAATTTTATGATGAAATAAAATCTACACTTTTATGCCTTCTAAATCTTTTTAGATCATTTAATTAAGAAATTATATAAAAACTGACCATTAAAACATTAAAATGCATTATTTCTTCTTTTTAAATTTTCCTAATAAAAGTTTGGATCATTTAGAATTCAACATTTCAACAAATATGCACCTCCTACCTATTTTAAAATGAGTCATGGGGATGTAACTAACATCATGGTTACTATAGCTATTTATACTGCATTGCATATTTGAAAATTATTAAGAGATTAGATATTCAAAGCCCTTTTCCCAATAAAAAATATGTAGAGATAGATGTTCACTAGAATTATTGTGATGATGATTTGCAATGTATACAAATATAGAATCATTATGTTGTCTGTCTGAAATTAATACAATATTACATCAGTTATGTTTCAATAAAAAACAAGTACTGATTAATATATTACTTTATGAATGATTAGTTACACATATATAACAGGACACTTAAACACTGAAACATTGTACTGTGTCATCTAAATGGATGCTTAAAACTAATTCCTGAGCACCATTAGGACAAGTAATGTGTTTATCATCTAGATGAAGACAAAGTCTTGTAGTAGGTAACATGGGTAGTTAGCAATTGGAGGATCATTTGATTTAATATCTTATACAATTGTTCTCTAGGGGAATGTGTTTGTTTGTTGGTAGTAGAGTGTGAAGAACCTGAAAAGGTTTTCCGGAAATGTAATTTCCACTAATTTCCACTCTTCTCATCCCAAACACTTTTGCATTGAACTTGCTCATTTTAGCAACCACTGTACCTAGAACAGATGAAAAGCTCTTTGCCAGTCTTCTTCCATCACTCACCAACTATCTAATGGTTCATTTGGGGATTGGGATTATGATTGCCCAAGGTGAAAGACTGAAATCCTGTGGTATGCCCAGGGATTACTTAGTGTTTGAAATGAGCTAATGAGTAGTCATCTTAGGGAGGAAAGGTCCCTATCATTTTCCCAAAAAGAATATTACATACCCAGCTGGAACACTCACGTGTCCATTTGATGGAAGACTCATATGGCTCATAAGCATTCTTTTCTTACCCAGTTTAAAGTCAAATGTGGTACACTTTGCAGTATGTTCTCTTGAGCCACTAGATTAGAACTTCCAGCTTCTGCAGCAAATCCCCTCAAACAGGTAATCCCCTCAAACTTCTTTTCACAAGAAATAGTAATAGTATGTTTTTTAAAAATAAAAACATAAAACAAAAAACATGAAACAAAAAAAAATAAAAACATTAAAAAATTCCAAATTACATTCATATACACATGCATTGGCACATAGAAACACACATACCCAAAAACCAACACCAAAAAAATAAAAGTGATTTCATTTTACAATGAGTGCTGGTAGGCCATGGTCTTACATACTTCCTTACCAGAAATAAATGTATTAATTACTAAAGCAGGGAAGTACGGGGAAATAAAATGTTTACATCATGTAACATGTAAGTAATGTAAGTAATGTAATGTAAAATGTTTACATTTTATTTATTTTAAAAGATGTGAAATATGTATATTCTGCTATAGTGCCAGTTGCTACTATTAGATCAAGATGTATTCTCTCTTCTGATAAAGAAAACATGTTACAAATCCATAATTAATCATTTGCATAATGCATGGGGACAATAGAAAAACCACTCTCTGGCTTTATAAAATAGTTTAAAATATTTAAATATATAAGATATTTTAAAACTACTCTTGATAAATTATTTCCTTTTTTTATAGATTTTTTAAAGATTTTATTTATTTATTTGACAGACAGAGATCACAAGTAGGCAGAGAGGCAGAGAGAGGGGAAGGGAAGCAGGCTCACCGCTGAGCAGAGAGCCCAACACAGGGCTCGATCCCAGGACCCTGGGATCATGACCTGAGGTGAAGGCAGACGCTTAACCCACTGAGCCACCCAGGCGCCCTGGTAAATTATTTCTTAAAGGAAATATTCATTTCATAAAATTTCTTTTGCTTGAATATATATGTGTATTGCTATTGGCTATGGTTAATGTAAGGTATATATCAGTATATATCAGTACTAAGAGCATAAAAACAGATTTATTTGTAGTAAACTGATTAAAGAACTTTCTGAAAGTTTTGAATGTCTCTGTATTATTATTATTAGGAAGAAGTGAAAAATATCACATTAGTTGGAAAATCTAACATATCAGAAAGTCTCAAAATCATAAAACTGAAATTATTATTATTTTTTAAAGATTGTATTTATTTATTTGACAGACAGAGATCACAAGTAGGCAGAGAGGCAGGCAGAGAGAGTGAGAGGGAAGCAGGCTTCCCACTGAGTAGACAGCTGGATGCAGGACTCGATCCCAGGACCCCGAGATCATGATCTGAGCCGAAGGAAGCGGCTTAAGCCACTGAGCCACCCAGGCACCCATAAAACTAAAATTATTAATTATTATTAAAAAAAAACAATTGGTATTGGATAGTGGATTCTTTAGAAACTATATACGTTCAAAATAGATGAATATCTTATACTGTCTGAATGTGTATTTCCTCAACCTTAACACAGCTATTTTAGATACCAAGGAAAAGAGAAGATTGTTTTGAGAAGGACCACACTTGACACCAATTGGACGTGTAAAAGGCAGTGGGAAGAACGTTCCAGCCAGAGGAAATAAAGGCAATAGGGCCATGAGTTAAAAATGAGGAGTATGAGGAAGTAGAGGCAAAATAAAAGGATAACCTCTAGAACCAGTAGGCAAGGGGCAGATTAAATTGGAGCCTATGGACATGGAATAATTTTCAAGAACATGGAGTAATAAGATTTTAATTTTAGAAAATCGTATTGGCTGAGAACACAGAGATGTGTTGGAGAAGAAAATAAATGAAAGTGGAGTACAGACAATACTATTAGAATGCTCCAGAAAGGAAGAGTCCTAGTCCACAGGCGCTGTGTGGACAAAAGTAGGTGCACCTCCTTTAGAGAACTGCCTTCTGCCAGCCTTGTCTGAGGTCTGTAATCACAGATCTAAAGCAACAGGATGGCTCCCTCAATTTTCTGACACTGTATGATCACTGTAATGTTTGGAGTTGTCTTCATATACAGTGTTTAAATGTCATAGATTTGCTTAATTCACCTTAACTGACAATGTGTACTTATTTCTTATTCTTCTTTTTGCTTTGGGAGGTTCTCTAAATGAACAGCACTTTGGACGCAGCAGAAAGACCAGGCCCTGCTGAGCAAACATGGTTAATGGTGTGGACAAAAATCTAGAGATAAGAATGGAAATGAATAATGACCCAAAAGGGATTTGAGAGAAAATGATTGATTTGAGGACTGATCCAAAGTGTTCTGACTTATGAATAATGGGTGTCTATGAAAGCAAGAAATCAAATAATGGAAGAAGGGAAAATTCTAATTGTGTAATTCCATACCCTTTCCAGACAGAAAGGAAAGCTTGAATTTACAAACTGAGAAGCTGTCCTGTCCAGCAATTGCACCTCCACAAATTTATGCTAAATATATAGTAATAGATATTACCAAATCTCAATTTATAGTGTATGTACTGAAACTCATAGGAGCAAGACTAGTGTTAATAAAATAATGAATGTAATATAATTTCTATCAGTACAACTTACTAAATGAACTCTAATACATTTATACAAGGTCATATTATGCACATGTCTTAAAAAATTAAGCAGTTCTACAGAACTAATATGGAGGATTTCCAAATCATATTTTTGGGTGTAAAAGAATGGTAGAGAAGTGTGTGTGTGTGTGTGTGTGTGTGTGAGTGTGTGTGTATATGTGCCTGTGTATGTGTGTACATTCACACACAGTGTGTTCTTCTGAGAAGAAGACACCAACACAGGATTAGGTGTGTACAACATTAATTGGAGGAAATACTTTTGAGGAGAAAAGGAAAGGGAGACATATAGGGTGAGAAAATTTTGAGACTGTCATGAAATTCATCCCCTAGGAAGAGAGACAAGGGAACATGATTGAATTAGAAGAATCACAGACTACAACACAGCTTTGGTCAAGCTGGTAGGGAATCTTCAAGTCAAAGTCACCTGACAGAGGTGTCCTGTATTTCAGAAAAACAGGCCTGCATGCTCAGTCATTGGCTGGAAGTAGTCCATAGGCATTAGTGGGTATATACTTGTGAATTTCAAGGGAAGTACCCAGGGCTGTTGGTTGGTTACACTCCCTGAAGTGGAGACCAGAGCTCTACAGTTTATGGCTGCTGCAATTCATTCCTTTTTGAATAAGATCTATTTTACATGCAAGTTTGGGAATAGCTGCCCCCAGAGCTCTTCCATCCATGGACCTCTCTTCTTGAAGGAAAACATTGACAGGGGTTATTGGACCAATCTGATTTTAGCCGTTGAATTGTCTTGGGTTGCAACTATACTTATCCTTTCTTTTCTGTCTTGCTAAATTTCTGAATTTTCTTTTTCTCCTCTATCCATGCTAAATTTCACTTATGATTAATTACCACTTTAATATGTCTTGGTAGCTTACTAAGTAATGTGATCTAAAACTTCATTCCCAAGAGATTATTTTGTTTTCATAATGGAGTTTTTATACATGTAAATTCATAGTTAGAAAAGGACAAGACAATATTGGGGGCACCAAAATGTATCAGCTGAGTTTCACACATCCTCTTCCTCCATTTTATAAAAGAACCTCCACTTCGTTCTGCTGATCAGGATTAATTAGCTCTGCCAATAGAGTGATTCTCATTTTCACCTATTGGTTTCTGGATATAAGGAGTCCTAAAATCCCTGGTGTAACCTGTAGTTTACAGTCCAGGGAGACCCCTGCTGTGTTTTCTTACAAGAATGTGTCAACTTTGTGAACTAGGATCTCCAAACTTGAAGAGACCAGGGGTGTGAGAAGAGGAAGTACACATTTCCCTAATGGGTCTTTAGGAATAATAATAACTGGAGCCATATTCGGGACCTATGTAGTTTTCCTACTGGGGACACAACAACCATGTAAACACTCAGATTTAATGTATATACTTTATTCTGAAGTCTAGCACCCCATCATTCCACATTGTTGCTTTTGAGATGGTAATTCAGCTGTGCGTTCAAAAAGCTAAGATGTTCCAGATTTTTATGGGGCTAATTATTTCCAGATGGTACATTGTGTGGCATAATCCTCCATTGTGAAGTGAGTCTAATGATTATATTCTATGCTGTGTCAGATTCTATACCTTTAGATCAGGTTTTCTATAAGCTCCTGTATAATGGTTCTGGATCACTCTTTGAAAGCCAAAAAGGCAAATGCTTGCTCAGAAATGTATCTCTGTCTCAGAAGATTGAGATTGAGCCCAATATCATCAAGATGCCATCAAGTCACTGGTTCATTCTCTTGTGGAATATTGTCATATTATAGATCCAGTATTGATCTTTTTCTGGACTCTTGGACATTTAGACACAGCAATAGCTAGGAAGAATCCATGTGGTTGATTTCCTAGATAGCCTCTGTCTCTGCCACCTTGACCTTTTTTATATGCCTAGAGGGTAAGTTCTTGAATGGTAGATGAAGAAGCTTGGTTAATATCAGCTGGACAAGTCATTTTGTGAGTGTTCAGTTCCTCATTGTGGTAAATGTTTTCTAATAAGCTTTAACATATACTACAAAAATCTTCCTACTGTGCACGTGCATACACACACACACACACACACACACACACATATATATCTCCACATGATTGCACCACAGATCTTGTCTTCTAATTGTGTTAATTTTGTATTGCAATTGTAACAAATTGCCACAAACTCAACAGTGTAAAGTTATTTTTTGTTTTTCTAAAAGATTTATTTACTTATTAGAGAGAGAAGGAATGAGGGAAGGGACAGAGGGAGGGAAAAAATCTTTTTCAAGCAGACCCCCTGCTGAGTGCAGAGCCTGATGCAGGGATCCATTCCACAACCCATGAGATCATGACCTGAGCTGAAACCAAGAGTTGGTTGCTTAACTGACTGAGCTGCCCAGGCACCCCTACTTTTATCTTATTTCATAGTCTAAGAACTCAATGTGGGAGTTACACTAATTGTTAAGTATAATCCATTCCAAATATATATTGGGGGGCTGGGTAAATGATTACTTCATAGGTTCATGGACCATGGACCTTGTGAGATCACTGTGAGGCAGGATCTTAGCCAGGACTTCATTTATTACTCAGTCTCTGTAAGCTTTCACTCACAATAGAGCAGTTTTGGTAGCTTTTTGGATTCCTTAGTTCCAACATGAAGTCAGACCTGTGGTGTATAGTCCTTGAAATAACTGGATATTTCACTTTCCCCAAGACTGGGGAAACCATAAGAGTATATACTTTTTTTATGGTGTTGAGAAGTCTTTCCTCATCATGGTGTAGCTACTTTAATCAATTGATTTCTTATCCGAAGTCTGGCTGACATCTGGAACTGAGCAAGAAATTTTGGCTTTGGGTTGCAATGAATGCTTTCAAACACCTGCAGCACTGAGAATTCTGTGGCAAAGACAGTTCTTCATTGACTTCATTACTTAATTATACTGTGGGTAGAGAAGTATATGAAATGTGTATAGTAGTATACTTTTTTCTCATTGGGGTAAGAATCAACCATTTTCTTTAAAAGGAACCATTAGTTTAGTTTCTACGTAATCAGTGTCATTTTTATGGTAAATAACTATTGCACTGTACAATGCAAATTTTTCTGTACCAATATAGCATGGCAGGCTAAAGAGCATGCTGTGGAAAGGAAATTACAGATAGGTCAATGTTTCTATAGCCTATATTAAAAGGAAGGGAGTAGAAATTATACATGTCAGAGCATATGTTTGGAAAAGTGACTGGAGGGTAACGGTCTGAAATTTAGGACATTATGATTACTGATAAAAAGGCATTGAGCACCTTGCAGGAAAAAGTGAAGATTTAGAAAGTACATGACAGTTGTCTTCCAATATCTGCAAGGTTGCCATGTGTAACATTTGCACAGGGATTTTCAGTTTACTTTGAAGTGATCCTCATGAATTTGCAGATTACTAGATACCTATATTGCAGCAGAATTATACCAAAAAAAAAAAATTGCAGGTGCTTCTGTAACTCTTCGCTTATGAAAATTAACACCTATGAAATTAAATTCAAATTTATGAAAAGCCTTGGGGCCTTTGGAAAAAGACATGGCATGGCATAAATGCCAGGAAATTAATATGTGCATATATGTGTGTATTTGGTAAAATCTAAAACTATTAAAATAATTTACGTTTTCATAATATGTTTCATCCAAGATTCACAAAATACTTTACAAGTTAATAAGTTTAATTGCTTTCAGTATGTGAATAAAATACAATTCTTGGAGAGTTCAAGTAATTCACCTTAAATGCTTTGGGAAAGACAGCTATCTTGATTCAGAGTATATTTGAACTTCCCAGTTTAAGTCACATCAAGTCTCTTTGTAGAATTGGTTTATTAGTAACTAAATAACTGTTATTAATCATAATATAACTAACACTCACCTTTGCCCTACAGAGCACATCATTTCCTTTAACCTTTGAGAAAGCATATCTGAAAAAATAAAAAGGATTGCCTCATTAGACAGAGTGTACATTGAGGAAACAGAGGCACATAATATTGTTAGTTGAGTTCCCCAAAGTTGCCTGGCTAGTAAGTAATGGGAAAGAACTCTACCTCCTAGTGCAGATTGCTTGTCACAATTTAGCATTTGCATAGCTCAACTAACTCATGTGATATTCAGAAGATTAAAGATAGCTTTTGGCCAATATATCTCTCATAGCACCTCTTAACAATTGGAAGTCAATTAATATTTGTTGAATTGAAATAGTGTGATAGTGACATTTACAACCCAAAATGTGTCTCTTTATTTTCAGTGAGGTTATATAAAGCAGTTCTAGAGTCAGATTTTTCCTCTCTTTACTAGTTGTGTGAACTCAGGCATGTTTCCTATACTCTGCAGATCTCAATTTCCTTAGTTGTAAACTGTAGGTAACAATAGCACCTACTTCACAGAGTTGCTATGTGGATTAATCAAATCAATCTATATAAATTCCTTAAATCTACATAAATTCCTTAAAACATTGTCTGGCATAACTAAGACTTCAGTAAATGTTATCACTATCTGGAATATTTTCACCACGGGAATATAGTGCTTGGCTTCTTTCAAGACAATGAAGTTTCCTAAGATGTCTCTGAAGGGGGAGGGTGGTATCACTGAAATCATACATAGTTTAAGAGGTACAAAAATTATTTATAGAAGCTGTTATAATTTACATACGTGGAAACCAAGACCAGGAAAGTTACAGGCCTTCTCAAAAATAGCATGCCTTGATGAGAGCATGTGGTTTAGCAACCTGTTATTCTCAGAAAGTAATCTCAGAAAGTATTATTTGGAATTTATTATACTTGGATTTAAGATAACACACAAGTTTTTGCACTTATGCACTTTTTAATGGAAGTAATCAACTTCTTAAAAGTTTTGCTGCTTGGAAGTGTACGATTTTGGGATACTTGCATGGCTCAGTCTGTGAAGTGTCTGCTTTCAGCTCAGGTCATGATCCCAGGGTTCTGGGATTGAGCCCAGCATTGTGCTCCCTGCTCAGCAGGGAGCCTGCTTCTCCCTCTGCCTTGCCTGCCCTGGCCCCTGTTTGTGCTCTCTCTCTTTCTTTCTGACAAATAAATAATAAAATATTTTTTAAAAGTGTAAAATTTTATTTCTGTAAAGGTTTTCCAGGTAATTATGTATAAATAAGTATAATTGTACTTTCCAGTTCCAAAGATAATTATAAGTAATTGTCTTGATTCAGTAAACACCAATGATATAATTCATGGAAAAGTATGTATAATGTTTAATTCAGATCTCCTGATAATTTTAGCCACTCCTTATTAATATATTAGGTGCTCTTGAAAAGATGTATATTTTCTGAAGTATCAGAAAACTTAGAATTAGGTATGATCTAAGAACCATTATTAGGTAGAAGTCAAAGAACCACTATTATATTTATTATCAATTTAATAATAATTGAAAAGAACTTCTGAGATTTGAATGTATCTTTCTTAAGCAACTCCTTGGTTTACAATGAAATTTGATTTGGTTAATAAGGGTATAAAATTATTTTATGAGCCAATGCTGGTAATATGAATAATGGTGAATTGAATATTTAAATTTGGTTTTAAATCTATATTATGTGCACATTATGTGAATATATAAAACTATTAGATTTATCTTTGAAATGAAATGGGCATAGAAGTAAGGAATTATACAAATGAATGTACATATTATCTATTTTAAGAATTTTATTACTCTTCATAATATGTTTAAATGGCTAAAATATCTTTTTTTTCAGGCTTCCATACGTGTGTGCAGTTTAAAGATTTTTTTTTCCCAATTCCTTAAAAATGAACCATGAAAATTAAGTTAGCTAATACACAAAAGCTCACTCCCTTGAGTCATTTGCTTTCTTCATTGTCACAAAATACACAGGGTGCAATAATTTTTCATCCTAAAACATAGGGCTAGCACAGTGAATGCTTAAATCACTTTATATTCCTCAACAGGAGGGAGATTTCAACTCAAACACACAACAACAACCACTGACAATTACAAGAAAAAAAAAAATCGACACCTGCTTGCCACCAAAAAAAAATCGCATGTACTTAGATTTGCTTATCTTTTAAGTTTTTCTCTGGTTGCTTGACTGCACATTAGGCTTTCAGAATCAGAACACTTATAAGTAAGCAGCGTATTTCATGTTGAATTAGTTTCCAGATTCTTTACAGTGCTGGAAAAAGGAAATTGCTGTCTCAAGGCAGGCTTCTCTATGAGAGGGCACATCTATGTCCCTGTTGCTCTGTCAGAAACTGTTCTTTCCCCTTCCTCCAATTACACATATTAGAGTATGTCATAGACAAAGCTGTGGATTGTGACTGCCAGGAAAGATTTCAAAATGTGGGGGCGCCTGGGTGGCTCAGTGGGTTAAAGCCGCTGCCTTCGGCTCAGGTCATGATTCCAGGGTCCTGGGATTGAGCCCCACATCGGGCTCTCTGCTCTGCAGACAGCCTGCTTCCTCCTCTCTCTCTGCCCCCCTGCCTACTTGTGATCTCTGTCTATCAAATAAATAAATAAAATCTTAAAAAAAAAAAAAGATTTCAAAATGTGCAGCTCCTCTGGTTCAAAAGACATAACCCTCTGAAAGGAAGAGGAAAAGACTTGCTCTTGATATCCTATTTTTTTCCCATTGCAAATGAGCTAGATGCTGGTTTGATATAATTCTGACAGGTGCTCTAGCCTGTGAACTCTTCTCAGCTGTCATTTCATTTAGAACAATGGGATATGGTTTGTTAGCCGGATGTTACAAAAAACAAGGAAGTGTGGAGGTTCTCAATTTTTCTGTTGTTTGAATTTAAAATGGAAACAAAGCATCAAAATACATTCTAGAATTCTGGAATTTAATAGCTTCTCAAAGAAGAGATGTCATAGTATTCTGTATATACAGTATCTGGCACTGTTAAATGGAACTGGTTTTCTTTTGAGTATAAATCTAATGAGTTTTCCCATCCAAGTACTAACCAGGCCCGACCCTGCTTAGCTTCCGAGGTCAGACGAGATCGGGCGCGTTCAGGGTGGTATGGCCGTAGACTCTAATGAGTTTTCAAGCAGTCCCTGTTTGCAGATTCTACCCTTTACCCTCAACAGAAATTTCTTCACAGATCATAATGTGTATGGATTTTTACAGAATATCTATCCCCGACCAATATACTTCCCACAAAAGAAGCATATGTATGTGTAAAAATGGACTCTGGTGCTAGACTCCAGTTGTTGTTATTTGCCTGGACCAGGTGCTATAGAATCTCATAACCGTTTTTGTGTGTAATGCCTCTATTACCACATATTTTATTCTAACTTTCTCCATGACATTTGCCTAATAATAACTCTTTCCTCAGTGAGATTTTAAGTCTCTCACCTACTCCCACCTTCACTTCAGTTCAATCAAAAGAAAAGTACCCCCCCCCATTTTTCTCTGAAAGACTTACTTAGGAGTCATCAAGGTTTATTTAAGTATTTTCCAAATTTGTGCATTTTAATTTAATACTAATCGAAATACACACACACACACTCACACATCCATTACATGCTGGGTGTGTGTGTGTGTGTGTGTGTGTGTGTGTGTGTGTGTGTTGGACGGTCATGTATCAGCATTCCATAGTTAATTAAAACCATGCCATCATACTATCTTCTTTGTATCTTTGTTTATAATTACTTTGACAGCAATAATAATTTAATGCCAAAAAGCTATTGTCAAAAGAAGAGACAGACTCAAATTTTTATGATACCTGTATGGTCTATGTGTAGGAAGTGGTGGGAGATTTGAGTTATCCCAAGGCATGCAGTTCTAGGATGTGCTGGGCTTAATGATAACCAGAGCTATGGCATGCCATATAATATTCATTTCGTAAGTGATTCCCTTTATGAACACCATCTTCTCTTAATTTAAATATTAAATGCTTTATCATGTTTCATTTTAAAACATGTTTAATTTTGATCTCTTTGTAGGAGCTCTGAGTTTATACCAATTTTTGTTATTTTACATATTTAAAGAGTGTTATATTAGAAATCATCTCAATCACCACTCAGGAATTCATGAGAATAATTTTTCCCATTGAACTGGGTTTTCCTATTTCTCAAGTTATGGCATTAATATATTTACTAGGAAAGTGAGTATGTTATAACTTCCCCCATTTTACTGAATAATAAGATTTCTCAATGTCCTTTGAGATAAGCTCTTGGTTCAACTATATTCTTTTAAAATGTTTTCTTCGCTCTCAGGTAGCTCAATTGCAACATCTTTACATCTTCAGTTTTGGGAAGTAGCAGGAGGAAAATTTATTTCTGTTTGGGTGGTCCAGGATTCCTTTGTCAGAATTTAATGCTGAATACTCATACTATTAATATAAGCCTTTGGCACGGGTGGCAAAATGGTAAATGCCATCAGAAGAACTTGTGTTTCTTTAAGTCAGTCGCCTGAGTTCTTCAGGAGCTTTTTTATTTCTCATATAAAGTTTTTCAGGTTTGGTCATTACTGACATAATAAAGTCAGTAGTAAAGGCAATATCCCCCAGACAATCTTGTTTATTGTCTGCCCCAATTTTCATTGTATCACATGGAAAACATCATCATCCTATATATTATGAATCCTCAAGGCTACTTAAAATAGGGACATCCTATTACTATAGATACATTCTTTTGCTATTACTTATTTCTATGTTTCTGTGCTTTGCTGGATGCTACTTGGTTTGTGATTTCTACTCAGTCATTTCGTTAAGGGGAAATATCTATTGCTTTATGCCACAGACTGCCTAGTACAAATTTCCTGTACTATTTACTTTGGAACATGTATAGTAAGCAGCCTCTATGATAGCCATCAGTGCACCTTGCTTCGTGCTATTCACATGCTTGACTAGTTCCCTCTCACAATGCGCTGGACCGACTGGGATAACTGTCCTAGCAAAAAAGTAGAGCCTGGGTAGCTCCAACGATGAGCATTTGTTTCTCACAGTTCTGGAGGCTGAGAGATGCTGGCGGATCTGATGGCTGGTGGGAGTTTTTTCCTAGTTTGCCAATAGCAGTCTTCTTGCTGTATCGGGTCTCTTCCTCTTTTTCTAAGAGTACCAAGCCCATTATGAGGGCTCTACCTGATATCCTCATCTAAACCTAATTCCTTTCCGGAGGTCTCACCTTCAAGTGCCATCACACTGGGGATTAGGACTTCAGTATATGATTTCTGGAGAGAGGACAACCATATCAATAACCAATAAGATATTACAGAAATTAGATGTGACTCCCGACAGTAGGTCATAACATGCTGCAGGTTCCATTCTGTATTTTGGGATCACTTTCTTTGGGGCAAGTAAACTGTCACCTGGTAAGGACACTCAGTCCTACAGACTAACTCACAGGGTAGAAAACTGAGACAATCTGTCAACTGCCACGTGCATGAATCATTTTGAAAGCCGTTCCTTTAACTCTAGTTAAGACTTCCCATGACTGGGGCGCCTGGGTGGCTCAGTGGGTTAAAGCCTCTGCCTTCGGCTCAGGTCATGATCTCAGGGTCCTGGGATCGAGCCCCCCATCAGGCTCTCTGCTCAGCAGAGAGCCTGCTTCCTCCTCTCTCTCTGCCTGCCTCTCTGCCTACTTGTGATCTCTGTCTGTCAAATAAATAAATAAAGTTAAAAAAAAAAAAAAAGACTTCCCGTGATTGTAGCCCCAACCCCCATAGTTACTGTAACATCATAAAAGATCCTGGGGTGCCTGAGTAGCTCAGCTGATTAAGCCTCTGCCTGAGGCTCAGGTCATGATCCCAAGGTTCTGGGATTGAGCCCTAATTCAGGCTCCTTACTCAGCAGGGAGACTGCTTCTCCCTCTTGCTCTGACGGCCACTCCCCCTGCTTGTGTGCTCCTGCTCTCTCTCTCTCTTTCTCTGTTTGTCAAATAGATAAATAAAATCTTAAAGGAAAAAAAAAAAATGATGCTGAGTCCCAATCACCCCCTTATTCCACTTCCAAATTCCTAACTCACAGAAACTGCAAGATAACAAATATTCATTGTTCTAAATTGCTAAATCCCAGGGTTATTTCTTATGCAGTAACTAATATGCATGGACCACTTAGGTATATGATACTGTGATTTTTCTCTTTGGGTTTGAAAGAGAAAAAAGCTTCCTCCAACACCAGGAAAATGGTCTAATACTAATATCTAGACTTTGGTTTTGTTAGAAGTTGGCCAGGTATTCGTAGCTAGGCCAGCATTTAGCCATGTTCTCCTTTTGAACATAAATAATCTCACAAACAAGAAAACTAGAAAGGACACGCTGTGTCTGCACTGAAATTAATCAAAAAACAAGACTATGCTGTGATTTTGTTCGAGCACAAAAAAAAGCAAGTTCACAGTATAAGGTGCTAATGTACCAAACCTCTCCCCTCCGACCAAGCCACACGTATGAGTGGCTGCTGCTTCTTTACCAATTGGGAACATAGCTTCTTTTCATTCCTCCTGTCTTACAGAAAATATATATTAAAATATCAAGTCATGGAATTGCTTCTGCTTCCTGACATCATCTGATGAGAATAAAGACCACACACTTGAATCACTTGTCGCAATCAACATTATAATGCCAAAGCCCATAGCAATCTTTTATAAAACCTTCATGTTGAGATGATCCATTGTTCCCCATAGTGTAACTGAAACAAGTAGTAAACCCAACTTTGTTTGACTACCTGTGTGTATCTGGTGGTCTTTTCCCAGAGGACACTGACAAGGTCTTGAAGATATCCATATATTCAATAACAATTAGCACTTGCCCTTACTTATTCTCATGAGTAAAATGGTTCTTAGACCAAGAACTGAATATTCTGTGAATAAGATATTACTGAATTTTCTGAGCAATGGGTAAAAGGTTTTTATTTTTCTTTTTTAAAGTAATTTTTTTTGAGAGCCAGGAAAAAAAATCTTGATATGCAAAGCATACTAAAATTTATAGAAAGAACTGAAAAATATCCAAGTTATGGATTCAGAAACCTACTTCATTGTCATCAGTTAAATACATTATTACTGCTATCACCTCTCTTTTCTTATAAAGAAATATTCAACAAAGTATTGTTAGGTTAGCCTTTTAAAAATGATTAGCATTGACCATCCTTTTCACTACAATTTAGAATTCACCATTAACCCTTTCTCCTTATTGCTGATAATTATTTCAAAAAAAATTATTGATTGTTTCTATGTGCTAGACACAATTCTAAATACTAACTGTTGTTTCTGTTTTACAGTTGATTAAAGTGAGGTATAGATGATTGAAGCACAGTGTCCAAGAGCACATAGCTATAATCGTAAGAATTCAAACTTAGGCAAGCTGGTGTCAGAGTGTACCTTCAATCATACCCTACAGAGCTTTCTCCTGGTTCTGAGTTTTTCTAAAAGCTAGCCATTGATCTTCTGTCCTATAATTCATTGCAATTGCTTGCATATCTATTCTTTTCTCTAGTTTAGATAACTCAAAACATATTTTTAATAGATCACATTCAATATGCTTTTACCTATCTATGATTATTTATAACTCAATCAGACATTCAATGTCTAGCAAAGGATAGGTAAATTTTACCACCTTCATTCGTAAAAGATAGTTCATCTTTATTTCTGACACGTTAAAATAAGTATCATTAAAATAAGTATTATTGGGCACCTGGGTGGCTCAGTTGGTTAAGCAACTGCCTTCGGCTCAGGTCACGATCCCAGAGTCCTGGGATCGAGTCCCACATTGGGCTCCCAGCTCTATGGGGAATCTGCTTCTCCCTCTGACCTCCCCTCTCATGCTCTCTCTCACTCTGTCTCTCTCTCTCTCTCAAAATAAATAAATAAAAATCTTTAAAAGAGTATTATTTTATTAAAAACTATTTAAAAAAACCATCCACTTATCTATATATTAGAGAGGGAGGATAGCTCTATCTCTAAAAATGTGTTCTGGGTTTATACTTTTGTTTTCATATCATCTCTCCATGGAAGGTCTGCCTAAGAAAAGATGATGCCTTGAGTAGACTAGTACTTTAGCAGTCTTTTGAAGTATTTAGCATAATTTTTTGGTATAATACCATAATTTCTTTTGGCATAATACTAATACTGAAAATAGGGAAGGATCTCAGAAAACTACTGATGGCATCATCCAGACATATTTCAATTCTTCAAACATTTTAGGAATGGCCTCAAAATTTCATTGTCCATTCCGCACAGATGTTTTATATTTAACCGTGGTTTAAGTGGGAGACTAACAAGGGGGAGATTCCACCACTTTGTCCACAGACTGTAGTAGCAAATCAGTACTTTGGAGGAAAAAAAATGGAATCTTTCTTCTTTTCACTTATTCTTTTTCACTTAAACTAACTAAAGGATTTAGCATTTGTAAGAATGGACATGAATTTCTTTCTCATAGTCTTTTTCTCCCTATACCTTCTTGTTCACCTGCTTTGTTGTGTTTTATTTTGTTTTTTCATTGTCTGTCAACCACTTAACTCCAGAAGTTAAAAGCATGGGTTTGGGAGTTAGAACTTCTTTGACTCCTGCTTATACTCCATTAAATAACTTCTAGTCTTGGGCCAATTATTTACCTTTTCATGCCTCAGATTCCCTTTTTTTTTTTTTTTTTTTTAAGATTTCATTTATTTATTTGAGAGAGAGAGCCCAAGTGAGGGGAGGGCTAAAGGGAGAGGGAGAAGCAGACTATCTGCTGAATGTAGAAGCCCAACATGGGCTCAATCCCAGGACCTCAGGATTACGATCTGAGCTTGATGCAGACATTTAACCAACTGAGCTAGCCAGGTGCCCCTGATTCCTCATTTTTAAAATTGTGATATATTATTACTTATCTTGAGTGATTACTATATACATTAAATATAATAGTTCACATGAAGCCCTTATCAAAAACATTTAGTACAAATTTAATGAAAACTCTTAAATAACTTCCCTCTCCTTTTTATTGCACCTCATAGAGCTCCAGCTACAGGTAGCAGTATGAGTCAAGGGTCCCAGTGGCTATATCCTGAAATCCACAGCCTTGTTAGCACTGATAGCATGCCTCCTGCAGGCTGCCCCCAGCCAAGAACTGGATGAGGGCAGGACATTAAAGCAGCAGGTTTCTGGGAAACACAGGACCCTTTTAAATGCAAACTTTGGTTTGAAGGGTTCTGAAGACCTTGTCAAACCTTCCTTAGACTCCATTGTGGTCCAGCACACTTCTATCCACATCCCCCAATCTCTTCTTCCCTTGGGTCATACTTGCATTGCAGTCAGTTTCTCTTAGATTCCTCATCTTCCTCACTTACAGCTCTGTTCTCAGCTCCGGTATCTCATAGAGAACCCAGACATTACACGAGCATTCATCTTTAAGGACCAAACTCTTGTCACCGAGTCCCAATAGACTGCCAGGCTATTTGTACCCTCCTTATCCCTGTCTGTATTTTGCTGCCCTCTTTCTCTCAGCAGCTGAATTGAATGGACCAGGGGTCAATCTATGCCATTTGAGGTATGCTTCTCAAGAGCTAAGTCAGACTGTCCCAACATTGCCCTTTGGGACATAACTTGAAAATATCACACTCATAATAAATGGATAACTTATCCTAGTTTATTCTTTATTAGAGAATGAAAGCAATCCATTTTAGTCATTTTTACAGAGGAATGGAAGGAAACACATACTAAATTCACTGAATGTCAATCAATTAAGAATTTGTGTGTGTCACTGTAATTCAGGTTATAGCAAGTACCATCCATTTCCTTGTTACTGTCCTTATACATGTTTATATGTGTAAGAATATTTGCCTCAGCTTTTATAATAAGACTTAGCTATTCTGTGCTTTACATTTAGAAAATGAATCTCTAGGTGCAAAGGGATATCTCATTAATCAACCTAGTACTTCCCAGAGTGAAACATTGCTTTTTGCCGTCCATACACTTTGATGCCTCGTACTGCCACACGAAGGTACCTCAACAGTATGTCACTTTCAACTTATAGTTTTAATATGCATTTGTCCCTTAATTCTACTCTTAGTTCAATTTCAACTCAGTACATGCAGCCTATGATTGTGAACAAGCAAATAAATAAATAAATATATACTTTCATTAATATTAAGAAAGAACAGAGAAGGCATCAAAGAGAAAACAAGTATAAATATAGACTGGCTTAAAAAGAACAGTGTATTACACTAGGACCGAGAGCTTGCTCTCAGGGCTAAAAGGCCCTACTCCTTTTCTTATTGCGACACAGTAAGTTTGTTGATGCCTCAAAAAGCTGATACTGCTTTGTAGGTGTCTTTTAAGGTTTGCTTTCGTCTAGTTTCTGCCCCATCTCTTTGCTCTCTTCTTCCCTGGTGCTTTTGTGACAAAGATCCAAAAAGTGAGATTACCTGAATGCAACCCAACCAGACCCTTCCTCTAAAAGCCCTGCTTCTTTTCCAGGTAACTGATACACAATGAGTGTTCTCACCACTTCAGCTGAGACCCTGTTGCTACACTAAATGGTGTAACTTGGACTCCATCTGAAGTCCACAATTAGAGCTCTAATACAAAACATCAAAACCTTCATCTAAGGAGTAGCGAGAAATAAACAAACACAAGAACATGCATCTCTCAAAGACGCAGAACATCATACCCCTCACCGTGCCTTCAATTTATTTAAAACTCAGTGTAATTTTGAGAATGAAATGTTTAATCTTTTTTAACTTTCCAAACACTGGATGCCTGAAAGGTTCAATAGTGCCCTGTGTCTCCTCTGAACTGCTAGCCCAGGTGTTAATTGGCAAAGTTACTCAGTACTAGCCTCGGCTCAGTATCTAAACATGCAGTGCAGGGACCTTTTCATTTCTTCATCTCTGCATGCCCCAGTTTGAAAGGACCATGGATTAAGTGAAACCAGTAAATCAGATTAGAAATACAAAAGACATACAGTAGTATCAGCTCTCAGTTTGAAACCAGCTTCTCTCAAAATGCTATTTTCATGTAGATTGTCTTTTTTTTATATATATATATCTCAATGGTGACTGCAGCTTGAGTGTAAATACTAAAAGCAGTAAGCACTATTCTATGAGTTATCTTGCAACTAGGAATTAACCTTAAGAAAGTAATCATGTCTGTGTTCCGTGAAGACATTGTAGTCATCACATGTGAGTTTTTAATATTATGAAATTGAAAATAGCCATTTTCATTTGCAAATATAGGATCTTGGTTAAATCCATTCATTCATACCACAATTACTTATTAAGTGCTTCTTGTGTTCCAGGCATGTTTGATGCTCTCACATCAACTAGACAGAGTCCATAAGGAAGCCTGGATATATAGATAATAATATTTAAAAAGAGAATTGTAATGAAGTAGAATTCACTATTTTGAAAAATAATATGTGTATGTATATGTACAAAAGAAACACATAAGTTGAGCAGAAATTAATGTATATGGAATTTAATTACTTAATATATCAATTATATCCCATAGTGAACATTAATGTAAAGTGTGCAAGAATGATATTTAGGAGAAAATATTGATATATATTTGTTTTCCATCTATTCAGCTTCACAAGTTGGATGAGGAAAAATGATTGGCTATTTTCTGCTATTTTAAAGGTGTTTATGTTCTAATGGCATAAGAAAAATAAACTTAGTTCAATAAGCACACATATATATGAATAATCTACAATTCTCAAAGTAAACATTGGTACTAAATCAGTACAAAAATTGTACTCTCATGGCCCTCATGATTTTCCCATATTATGTCTAATTATTAGAATTTGGACATTTTATATATGAAGTTTTATTCTAGTGGGTTTTATATTTATATTTAACTTTCATGAAAGTCAGATAAATTGTTTGTGAGGGTCAACAATTTATCTTAATACATGTTAAACACCAAACCTCCAGGTATTTATGTATCTCTGCCCTACACACTACATTTCTCTGGCTATAATTATGAAAATAAAGAGGATAATATTATATGCAAATAATTTGGGGGCTTCCCAAGAGACAAAGCACTGGCTTTTGGGGAATTTTTAGGACAGTATTTTGTTGATTACATCAGCCTCCCTGCAGAAAAAAAACATGTCTAAAAGGAGGGATTGGTTCTTAGGTCATGAAGTTAATACAAGAAGTATATCTAATTCACATTTCAAAATGTTTCAATTGTTCTTGGGGTTACAGTGTCTTCCTGCCACCTCTTAACCTCTCTGTTGGGAGCCTTTCACAATCAATGGATACCAATGTGTGGAAATAGAGAGGGCATCTCAGTTTTCCAGGCTGTAGTTCATAAAACTGCTTGAACTCTGGAGACCAGTTGGTGTTCTAAGTCTAGTTGTAAGAGTGAGTAGCTTCATAAAATATTATAGCCCAGTAGGAGATTACAATTTAATAACATTCTAGAATTTCTATTCATTTCTGAGGTTTTTACATGTCTGGACATACTTGGTCTATGACTGACCGGATGTTATCTGTTTGAGACTTAGGAGACCCAAGAAAAGAAGAAAGCTCAAACAAACAAACACAGACATAAGTAAGTGAAGGGAAATATTCAATGTGTTTCCATTGTTGGCATTCAGGCATACCTCAAAATCTAGGGAATTGTTGGGCAAATGTCTGTTTTCCAAAGGGAATAAAGTATCTCCTGAGAAATAACTCATTCTAAGAGGCATAATGAACCTAACTTAGTAAAAAAGTCCTAGTTACTGATGAAGAGTAGAGATTTTGAATGCAAGGAATGATTGCTATTCAAGTCTGTTCTTAATACTACCTCTTGGCTTTAACTCTGGACTAAAATTAAAAAAAAAAAAAACAATAAGTAAATAAGAATGAATAAAACGTTTTATCATATTGTATCTAGCACAAGAAAGTAGCTCAGTGAGCCAATGAGTGCCATGATAATGCTGATAAACTTTTTAAAAATGATTTTTATTTATTTATTTGACAGAGAGATCGCAAGTAGGCAGAGAAGCAGGCAGAGAGAGAGGAGGAAACAGGCTCCCTGCTGAGCAGAAAACCCGATGCAGGGCTCAGTCCCAGGACCCTGGGATCATGACCTGAGCTGAAGGCAGAGGCTTAACCCACTGAGCCACCCAGGTGCCCCAAAACTTTGTTTTATATAGTTACTTAATTCTATAGAATGCCTAAAGTTCAGTGATATGAACTGCTATTTTCCTTGAATTTCACTGTAATGAATTATGACTGAAATATTTTCTCCACATTTGTTCATTCACGTATTCAATAGATACCTTCAGAGTTCATGCAATATGTCAGGCTCTCACGTATTAAAACCACAACAATGTGAAAGACATAATGAAAAATAAAACAACAAACAAAATTTCCTTTCATCACAGCAAACACTGACACATCCAAGATAGACTTATGGAACCAGAAAAGGCCCCTCTTACAAAATGAAATGACTTCTGTCTCAGACACTAAGGTCTAATTAATATCCAGCTGTGAAAAAGAATGTGGAGGCAGGGAAGGGGTTTTCAAGAACTATTTCTGGCTAAAAACTAAAAAAACAAAACAAAACAAAACAAAAAAACAAAAATGTGCTAAGAAACTAAAAAAATGTACTAAATGTACTAAGAACCTAAAAAAGAGAAAGAACATGACTGAAACAAAAATTTAAGGATGTTAAAGATGTTATTTGTGATTGTAAAGGAGTGGAAGTCACACACACAGAGACACATAGACCTAAACACACACACACACACAAATTAGTGTTACCAACATGCAAGCTAAACATTAATATAATTTTATACACTGAGCAGGAGTTGATGTAACTGAAGTGAGCAATAGATTTTCAAGGGCTCAGTGTTCTGTTTATTGCTGTTACAATTGGGGCTCTCTGCACTCAATACTACGGGTACAATTTACTTAAAAGCTTCCTTTGATTTATAAAACTCACAAAAGAGGGAGAGAGAGACCCAGTGCATTTTTTTTCTTTTTCTTTCCATTACATATTTTCTACTTTTGCATGACTCACGGCTCATGGGTACTGATGGAGTACATAGACAGAACATCTCATTGCATTCCGTAGTAAATATCACTTTCTCATTGCTTTGCCTCTCTATGTGTGTGTTTCTTGATCCTGCTTGCTAAGCACAGTGTATTTAACAAGGACAGGACACATGACTTAAAGGAGGCCAATCAGATTTTTTCTTGGAAATTTGGATTCAGAGAAATCAATCATAGATTACTATCATTTGACCTCTTCAATGAAACTTGGATTCTGTGAATCTTTATGAACTAAAGAAAAAGAGACATATTTAAGAAGTACTTATTTTTATTTTAGCAAACACGTATATTGTGCTTACTGTGTGACTGGCAATATTCTAAGGAAACATGAGTAGAAAGAAGAGATAAGAAACCGCACTACTCTAGAGTAAATGAGATAAATGACATGGACAGCTGTGTGGATTCATAAAATATTTCAGTTTCAGTGTCCAGTTTTTCCTGGGGTCTGAAACACACCAAATAAAGTTTCTGTCATTGCTTTTTTTTTTTTTAAAGATTTTATTTATTTATTTGACAGACAGAGATCACAAGTAGGCAGAGAGGCAGGCAGAGAGAGAGATGGGAAAGTAGGCTCCCTGCTGAGCAGAGAGCCCGATGCGGGGCTCGATCCCAGGACCCTGGGATCATGACCCAAGCTGAAGGCAGAGGCTTTAACCCACTGAGCCACCCAGGCGCCCCTCTGCCATTGTTTTTAATACTAAAGCTGATATGTACCTGATATGTACCTAACTTACTTGATTATTTATTTACTTTACTTAAGCACATTTATTTTACGAAAACAATGTCCAGAACTGACACTAACCTGGTTCTGAGGGCGCCTGGGTGGCTCAGTAGATTAAATATCTGCTTTTGACTCAGGAAGTGATTGCAGGATCCTGTGATTGAGCCCTGGATAGGGCTCTCCACTCAAGCAGGAGCCTGCATCTCTCTCTGCCTGCCCCTCCCCCAGCATGTGCTCTTTCTCTTTCTCTTTCTGACAAATAAATAAATAAAATCCTTAAGATAAATAAGCTGATTCTGGACAGATGGAACAGCTCTCTCCTCAGAGGTTGCTCATTATGTTTTGGAAATTTAAAAAAAAATATGAGCAATTCCTATATAAATAGTGAAATTAAGTATTTAATAATTCTATTGTTTCACCAAATTATTAAAGAAGAATTTGTACATGATTCAAAATTTGTTTAGGAAGTTAAATTTCATCATCATAATTTAAAAAAATCATCTTCAGAAAGTGATAGGAATTGGCATTTGAGATTAGAGGTATTATTCTCAATTACATTTCATGTGACCTTGCTTATGCCTCAACATCATGAGAGTGTTACTTTTCCATCTATAAAAAGTAGTTCATAACTACTGCCTTAATGTTAGTCATTTTATAATAATAAAAAATTGAATCAAAATGAATTTATGACTGTTGTTTGGAAAACTTGTCCAAAAAAGGATGACTAAGTGTTTAGTAGGGAATTTTTTAGTTTGGTCTTGACTAGACAATTTTCTAGTTTCTCTTGTACTGGAACCTTTCACATAATGTTCAAAATCTCCAGTTGTCTTTATTTTACAGAAGAGAAATCTAAAGTCTCAGTAATTTACTCAAGTCTACATTGAATTCAAGTTATTCAGATTTCATAGTACAAAAGTTTTTCATTATGTCATTTTGACATATATGGAATCATAACTGCTTTTGGGGGGGATTAATGAGGAAAAATGTTTCATTTGTATGATTACTTATAGTTAAAATATATCATTACATTATCTTCTCAGTTAAAATAATTTTGATGATTGTAAATTTGTTGATTGTAAATGAGGAGTTTTTTGTTTTACTGGAACCTATTATTTCTAGGGGCAGTGAGACTCAAAGCACATCTATTACATCCTAACTACAAGCCTAGAACCTGAAGACCAAGTGGGCAAACCAGCTACAGGAAGTGAAGATTCCTGGAAGTCAGGAACATTGCACAAAGGGCCAAGAAAAACTGAGTTCACCATTTAACAAACATTGGCTTGCTATTAACAAAGGGGGAGCCAGAAACTCTTGTGAATATGTTGCTTGTTTTGTTTTGTTTTATTTTTAGATTGGAAATATTTTGGAGTTGGTAAAAGAAAAAAAAAAAACTTTATATAAAGCAGTGTTATAAAGATTTAGCATTATTAATTTTTAGTGACCAAACATTCAGATACCCACCACAACAAAAAGTAACAACAGGTATTTTAAATGGTTAAAGGTGGAAATATACCTTTAACAATTAAGCATCGTAGACAAAAAAAAAAAAAAAAAAAAAAAGTTACTTTTCATACTTCTCCAAAAAGTTCTCTAAGGCATTGATGCATTATATAAGCATGGCTTCTGGTATCACAAACCACAGAGGAAGTTGGTAGTCCTAAAGACTGTGATTGATGCATGTGATTTAACTCATACTAAAACTGTTTGAGTAGATTCAGTAATGCCATATGCTCTCTGATGGATTTCTATCTTCCCTATCTGGTTCCAGGTCACCAGCACCTCCCTTTAAAACACTCTTTTTAAGAATGTGTCCTTGCTTTATTATAGACTTTCCTATTTTTAATCATTACATATGTTTTCAACATTTAATTTTTCTGCTCTATTGTATTCCATTTATATTTCATTATGCTTCCCATCTGTCCATCATATCTTCATGTCATGTCTGTTTTCTATAATAGTTTCCTTCTGCCCTTTATTGAAGTGCCAGTTTTATGCTTCCTACTTTAATCAATACCTATTTAGACGTGGTATACATTTCTTCAATGAATGGCTTTAGTGTAGAGAAATTTTGTCATTTATTACAACAAACTCTGAATGCATGTATTTATTTTTCTTGATGTCAGCCTTTTGTGTTCCAAAATGTGTTTTATTTTACACTATTCAGACAATAATTTTAAATGTAATAATATGTCTGTCTTCCTACAAAGTACCATTTCAACATTAAGTATATTTTAAAAGTTTTTCTCCCAAATTTTGAAGTTTGAGTAAATTTCTGAAGTTGCTCTATAGTAGAAAATATATCTTAGGAAATAACCTGTTTTAAAATTCAAGATTTAATATTTAATATTCAAGATTTCAAAGGAATGGATTTCTTTACAAAAACTTTTTTTTTCAAATAATATTGTCATTTACAGCACTTGGGACAATGAGTGTTAGTAAGGAGTTAAAACATTTGCTATATATTAATTATATAGAGAGTATTTTTACTCCTTGTCTTAAATAATTTAAAGTATTTAGATGAGTTCAATATTTTCTTTTCTTTTTTTTAAGATTTTGTTTATTTGTTTGACAGGCAGAGATCACACGTAGGCAGAGAGGCAGGCATAGAGAGAGTAAGGGAAGCAGGCTCCCTGCTGAGCAGAGAGCCTGATGCGGGACTTGATCCCAGGACCCTGAGATCATGACCTGAGCTGAAGGCAGAGGCTTTAACCCACTGAGCCACCCAGGTGCCCCAAGTTCAATATTTTCTAATGCTATAACTGATTATAATTTTATGGAGTTTAATACAAAAGAAGCATGCACAAAGATTAAGCTCTGTTACTGTCTTATCTCACTCTCCCTCTTGTTACTATCCCTTTCAATGTTGAATTGTGTCTAGCCATTAGTTACTCAAAACTAATACACAAGAAATATGGGAATAATGGAGAGTATGGCAGTTTAGGGCCAGAGGGATGCAAATGTGAAGTTTGGAGAATTCTGTTACTAGCTGTATGACCTGGGTCATGTTAGATGATCTTAGTGAACATCTGTTTTTGTTGTTTGTTTGTTTGTTTGTTTTTGTTTTTTTTAATCTACAAACTAGTTTCATGTATAAACTAATATTCTGCCTCACAGGGTGTTTGTAAAATTAGAAGAGAGGAGGGCACCTGGGTGGCTCAATGGCTTAAAGCCACTGCCTTCAGCTCAGGTCAAGATCCCAGAGTCCTGGGATTGAGCCTGGCACCAGGGTCCCTGCTCAGCAGGATGCTGCTTCCTCCTTTCTCTCTGCCTGCGTCTCTGCCTACTGGTGATCTCTGCCTGTCAAATAAATAAATAAAATCTTTAAAAAAATTAGAAGAGATGATGTTTTCCATACGCTTTAACATAGAACTTGGTGTATACTAAGAATTCATTAAATCATTATTATTTTTGTAGTTCTTACAATCAAAGAAGTAGAGGGAGATCCAGGGTTGTGGTGGGGAGCAATAAAATGCTTTCCTTCCAAAGCCCAACATCACTGGCTAGAGAAACACATAAAGAATAGAAAGGAATCTTGAATGATGCTGTCACTAGTGAGTGGTGAGAGGAAAAATTCATGATAGTCTCTATCCTCTCTACTCATGTACACAGAAAGGCCTTAGCGGTCGACATTAAGTGATGACGTAGGATATTTTTTATATTCCCATGAGCTAAAAACTTACCAGGAAAACTTAAATTATCTCTAAATATCTACTTGTGTGTTGGGAAATTCTGAAGAAAACAACTACAAATATAATAATGTTAAAAGATGGAATTGCACTTTATTAAAATGTAGGATTCCTCACATAACCAAATCAACCTAAGACCAAAATGCAAACTTTTGAGGATAAATCTGAGGCAAAAGGCCAGTTTGGTCCAGATGGGTGTTATTGAACTTGAGGCTATTTCTTATCTTCTCAGGAGGATAGTTATTGAATGCTACATTTCTCAAATGTCAATCAATACACTGTACTACTCAAATAAAACTAAGTCGAGGCTACACAAGTTTCTACTTTCGTAGTTCAGTTATCTGGATTGCTCTACATTGATTTAGTACATTTGGAAAACTGATGCAGGCTTTATGATTTGAGACATAGGGAGCTATTTATAAAATCTCCTTTTATTCATGAAGAAAAATTAACTAGACTTTAAAGATTTACATTTAGGAAAGAAAGAGAAAAACATTATATCTGACTTTTGTTTACATTCTTTTTCAATGTAAATAGCAATTTGGGTAAATATTATTCAGAACATTAGTTATAAAACAGATTACTGTTACAATGGCATTGCTGTTTTGAAAATTCAGAAAATACAGTTATTCAAACAAATTAATAAATTAGATGTCAGTTCTACCTCAATAAAGCTGAAAACAGTTATGGATTAGATACTGCTGAAAAGATAATTTTAACATTGTGGAGAACATTAAAAGTCTTACTATCTACCTAATTTTTCCAGGCAGAAATTTGGATGACATTGAACTCTTTTCTTCTTACATTTGATAAATCACCAAATCTTAGATTCTACTTCTAATGATCTCCTTCATTATATTTACTTCATCTATTTTGCTCTATTTTAAAATAACTTCAAATTATATACCCCAAAATACTGCAGTATATGAATATCAAAAAACAAAGGCATTCTCCTATATAACCTAATCAGAATTATATTTCACATCAAAAAATAAAAACCACCCAATAACTCCTTGATATCATCTAACTCCCTGTGTATAATACATCAGGATGCACTTAATGTCTAATTGTGCTACTATTATTGGTGTTAAGATCTGTCAGTGGGGCGCCTGGGTGGCTGAGTGTGTTAGGCCTCTGCCTTCGGCTCAGGTCATGATCCCAGGGTCCTGGGATCGAGCCCCGCATCGGGCTCTCTGCTCAGCAGGGAACCTACTTCTCTCTCTCTCTGCCTGCCTCTCTGCCTACTTGTGATCTCTATCTCTGTCACATAAATAGATAAAATCTTAAAAAAAAAAAAAAGATCTATCAGTGGACTCTTCCAATTTTCCTATCCTGTTATAAAGGGGACTTAGAAGGAGACTTAATCTAAATTAATTTAATGGATTTCTTGAATGTTCATTGAGTAAATTTTGCTTACTTTTAAATATTGTGGAAAATATTAAAAGTCTTTTTATCTACCTAATTTTTCCATCAATATTTTAGACTGCTTGGCCACCCTAAAAATATCACCAGCTAGTCTTATTACAGAAATGTGGAAATGGAGTTATGTAAAACACAACAACAAACAAACAAACAAACGACCAAAACGACAAAAATAAACCTCCTGAAGAGCAAAAATTTAAAAAGCCGTGACTTTGGAAGAAGGTGAAAACTAGCTAGTGTTACCTCAAGAATGAACACATATGGCCCCTTAACACTTCAGTTACAAACCCAGAAGCTCTTAGTCTACGCATCCAAAAGAACAATGCCAGCATCATAATTAGTTAGGATCTGTTTGCTTGTGCTATTAATATTGACTAGTTGCTTTTCTGCGTCTGCACGAAAAGACACCTATCATGTTTTTGTGCACTGACATCTCATTGATGCAACATTATGCCCCCAAAAGGAAGATGTTGTGGGGAAGAGAGGGCCTGTGCTGGGAGCAGGGTTCCCAGGCAACTGACTAGCTGTGTGAGCTTGAATGAGTGAAGTCAAACTCCTCAAACTCAGTAACGTGTATCTAAAACATGAATAAGAAAACCTACCTCATAGTGTTTTTCTGAGGTTAAATAATGTTTAATTGTTGATATATAACAAGAGTTTCCTAAATATGTGTTGACCCTGGAATAGTAATTAATGAAAAGCATTTGGTAGGTTTATATGTATTAATGTGTCTGAATATAGAGAAAAATGTGAAGAGTGGTTATATTTTAGGAGGTTCTAATGGAGAAAATTTAGTCTTTGTTTTTCACAATTGCTTTGTACCAATTTCCAATCGCCACTAATAACAATGTATCAAGCAACTAAGCTCCATAATCCTATAATGTGCCATACAATACCAGTGGAGCCCATTTCTAAGTCCCTGCCTAATAGAAACTCTCAACCTGCCATAATGAGCAGACTGAATCCCAAAGGCACTTCCCCCACAGCACTAACTGCCCAGACTAGCTAGCCTTTTGGGTTCCTGAGTATAATTTTCTTTCATTCTCCCTTGATTTTTCTGTTACCTCATAAGTGGTTTATATTCTATTTCTCTATTTTGTAAACCTGATACATTTTATCTGCTGAGGACTAAAAACCACATAAATGATTTTGTATTTAACATAAGAACCAATGGATTAAATACAGTATGAGTAGAGATCTGAAGGCATAAGGAAAACAATTCACATTCTGTTTTGTTTTTTCTCTGTAACATTTGCGATAGGCAGAATTCTAAGGAAGTCCGTAAGATTTCTTTTCCCTGGTACATACTCCTTGTATTATTTTTTCTCCTGGGTTGTGGATGAATCTGTGAATATGATGAGATGGTGGATCCCTTTATTAATTACATTATATGATACTTTCAAGACTATTTTACTTTATACAGGATTTCATATTACCAGCCTGCAGGGAGATTGGGAGGAGAGACAGCTCTGGTCTGGGAAGAGAGCAGATTGGTTTGTGGTGGAATGCTATAGAAGTTAGGAGGCGAGGAAGTGCAGGCCCCTTTTAGTTGCTGAGAGTAGCCCCTGCTGAGAACTGTAAAGTAAGGGGAAATCTCAAAGTGGCTCAAGGACCTGAATTCTTCAGACAATCTGAATTAGCTTGGCAAAGGAAGCTGGGTCCAAGATGAGAGCTATGGTCCTGGTCACCATGTTAACTGAAGCCTCATGAGACCTAAAAAGAAGATCTAGCTTATTTGTGCCCACATCTGGACCCAGGAAAACTGAGACTACATGTATGTGGTTTCACTCTGCTGAGGTTGTGTTAATTTGTTATGGCATAGTAAAACATATAGAACACCTGTTGTCCAGGATCACTTTAATGTTTACACATTGGTTATCTCCCAGATATGCTAATTGCCTGAGTGATAACTTAACTGTAACTAGAATTAAGATATATACCTCCTCCATATCTCTTACTTGATAAATATGAGGAGAGAGAGATGGAGACAAGAGAGAAAAGCAAATGTAAGGGCATTATGATACTTGAATATAACTGGATTTAATTAATTAGGAAAATGTAATGGTCAGCCCTTCTTTTATTTTGAATTATGTTATCCTTAAATAATATTTGATGGGGCACCTGGGTGGCTCAGTCGTTGGGGGTCTGCCTTCGGCTCAGGTCATGATCCCAGGGTCCTGGGATCGAGCCCCGCATCGGGCTCCCTGCTCGGTGGGAAGCCTGCTTCTGACTTTCCCACTCCTCCTGCCTATGTTCCCTCTCTCACTGTGTCTCTCCCTATCAAATAAATAAAATCTTGAAAATAAAAATAATAATAATAATAATATTTGATTACTTTGTAGAATTTTACTTAAAGGATTTGAAGAAAGAGTTATACAATTTTTTAAAATTTTAATTCAGGTAGAGTTACCTTACACTGTTAAATTAGTTTTAGGTATACATTTGAAAATATTTTCTTGTTTTAATCAACTTTTAATTTTAGATTTTTTTAGACTTATAGAGAAGTTATACAAAAATTAATTCAAATAGGATCATAGACCCTAAATAGAAATGCTAAACTATATAACTCTTTGAAGAATATATAGAAGTAAATCTTCATGACCTTAGCTTTGTGTTAATTTCTTAGATATAACAGCAAAAACAAAACATAAGAAGTTAAAGAAAAAGTAGATAAACTTGATTGCAAAATAATTAAAAACTTGCTACAAAAATATATTAAAAAGTGAAAATGCAACAAAATTGGAACATAATTACAAATTATACATCTAATAAGGGACTGATATCCAGGATATATGAAGAATTATTACAGTGAAATAATAGGATGACAACTCAATTAAAATAGGAAATGGGAGGGGCATCTGTGTGGCTCAGGTAGTTATGCATCTGACCCTTGGTTTCAGCTCAAGTCATGATCTAATAGCTACAGGGCTTGAGCCCCATTTTGGGCTCTGCGCTCAGTGGGGAATCTGCTTGAGATTCTTTCCCTCTGTCCCTCCCCTCATTCTCTCTTTCAAGTAAATAAATCTTTCAAAAAAAAATGGGAAATGGGGCACCTGGGTGGCTCAGTTAAGGTCCGACTCTTGATTTCAACTCAGGTCATGATTGCATGGTCATGGGATACCCCCTGCTGCGCTCCATGTTCAACAGGGAATCTACTTGAGATTCTCTCTCTTTTCCCTTTGGCTCTGCCCATACCCCTGCTTGCATTCTCTCTTTCTCTCAAATAAATAAATAATCATTTTTAAAATGGGAAATAAAAATCAAGACCTATAAGGTTTTGAAATATTACCTTCTTGCCCACTTGGAAGGCTATAATCAAAAAAAGAGATAATAGCGAATGTTGGTGAGAATATGTGAAAGTGGAATATTCATGTATTGCTGGTTGGAATGTAAATGGTGCAACTACTTGGGAAACAGTTTGACAGTTCCTGAAAAAAGTTAAACATATAATTATAATATGAATATATCATAATTACACTCCTTGTTATATCCCTTTTTCCACATAGGAAAAAATATATCCATACAAAAACTTGTATATAGATAGGCACAGCAGCATTTTTAAAAAATATATATAACTTAGTTGTTTTTTAAAGATTTTATTTACTTGAGAGACAGAGTGGGAGAGAGAGAGAATGGGCAGGATGGAGAGGGAGAGGGAGAAGCAGACTCCCTGCTGAGAAGGGAGACAGATGTGGGGCTCTATCCCAGGACCCTGGGATCATGATCTGGCCCAAAAGTAGATGCTTAAATGACCGAGCCACCCAGGTGACCCAAGCACAGCAGCCTTTGTCACAATAGATGAAATGTGGAAATAACCCAAATGTTTATCAACTGAGGAATGGATAAACACATGTAGTATATCCAGCTAATGAAATATTACTTAGCTGTGAAAAATAATAGTGTGCTGGTACATGCTACAATATAGATGGACCTATTCTGTATGAAAAACACCAATCACAAAAAGTCACATACTGTGCGATTGCATTTATATGAAACATCCAGAAAAGGCAGAGCTATACGGACAAAAAGTCAGCTAGTGGCTGTTTGGTGAGGGTTGGTTGGGAGTAACTGCTAATGGGTATCACAGTTACTTTTTTGAGGTGAAAAAAATGTTCTAAAATTAAATAGTGATGATTATTGTCAGATTCTGTGAGTATGCTCAAAGTATTTAATTGTATATTTTAAATAGGTGAATTTGGTGATATGTGAATTATGTCTAATAAAGGTGTTAAAAAAAGAAAAAAAGTAAGGATGGAGGGAAGAAGACAGAAATTAGGAAAGAAAAGCCACTTCTTCTTCTTTTTTTTTTTTTTTAGAATTTATTTATTTATTTGAGAGAGAGAGAGAGAACAAGCAGGAAAAAGGGACAGAGGAAGGAGCAGATTCCCCTTCTTGCAGGGAGCCCTGATGCAGGGCTCAATCTCAGGATCCTGGAATCACAACTTGAGCCAAAGACAGCTGCTTAACTGACTGAGCCACACAGGCACCCCAGGAAGGCCATTTATTAAGCATAGATTATGAACCAGATATTATGCTGGACTTTTCAGAAGCAGGAAGTTTTTAATTCTCATGACAACATGAAACGGGTTTTGCTTTTGGTTTATGCAAAAGGAAATTGAGTCTTAGAGAAATAACTTTCTGATTGTTATCAGATAGAGTATGATAAAATTGTGATTCACACCAAACTCCACCTGACAAAAAAATCCATGATCTTTTAAGGACCCAGCTGCCCAAATTATTTTATCAAGGTAAACAGAGTATGAAAGAACTCATTTATATTTCTAAATTGTTAAAATGAACATTTTTAAAAATCTCTTACATAGTCAAACAAATTTGATTCCTTGAAAAGTTTTAATCAGTAAGATAAAAATTTCAGGAAATGAGAGGAACTATTGGATCAGCTAAGTAAGGTAATCTTGAATATTTAAGTAACATTTTAATATGCAGAGAATGTGTAATAATTATTTTGTCTGTTCTATCCTGAATAAATAAAAAAAAAATGACCAAATGATTTTCTGGGACTATTTGAACTCTGTCTGATTCTACGAACTATAGTTAGCAAGAAATATCCATTTCAAATTCAGAAGCATGCTGATGGTAGACAGATAAGACTTTGAAAATATTATTCTAATTTATTTTTTGTAAGATTTTGAAAATATAGCATATTGGTCATTTTAATTTTTCTGCCTCAACACAATTCTTAATTTAGCCTGTGAACATTAAATAAAGTAAAATGTTCTTAAGAAGTTTTATGTCTTAAAACATATGAATAAAAAGTGATATTACCATTAATTTATCAGATATTAAATAATTATATGCTGAATTGAATTTGTTTATTTTTAAATTTTAATTAAAGTGTAGTAACATACAGTGTTATATTAGTTTCAGATGTATAATATAGTGATTCAACATCTACTAGTTTCAGGTGTATACTATAGTGATTCAACATCTCCATATATTTTTCAGGGATTATAAAAAGTTTACTCTTAATTGCCTTCACCTGAGTTTCAACCCCCCCACCACCACCTCCCCTCTGTAACCACCTGTTTGTTCTCTATAGATAAGAATCCTTTTTGGTTCTTCTCTTTTTTATTGCTGCTGTTGTTCATTTGATTTTTTTAAATTTCACATATGAGTGAAATCATAAGGCATGTGTCTTTCTCTGATTTATTTCACTCAGCATTATACTCTACAGATCCATCTATGTTGTTGCAAGGGGCGAGATTTCATTTTTTTGTTACAGCTGTTTAATATTGCAATATTTATTGTAATATTCTTTATCCATTCTTCTATTGATGGAGACTTGGGCTGCTCCTGTAATTTGGCTCTTGTAAATAATGTTGCAGTAAACACATGGGTGCATATATCTCTTCAAATAAGTGTTCTTGTGTACTTTGGGTAAATAGCTAGTAACACAATTTTGTAGAGTAGTTCTATTTTTGATTTTTTGAGGAAACTCCATACTGTTTTCCAGAGTGTCTGCATCAGTTTGCATTCCCACCAACAGAATACACGGGTTCGTTTACTCCATTTCCTTGCCAATAGCTGTTGTGACTAGTACTTTTGATCTTAGCTATTCTGACAGGTGTGAGGTGGTATTTCATTGTTGTTTTGATTTGCAATTCCCTGATGCTGAGTGATGTTGAGCATCTATTCCTGTGTCTGTTGGCCATCTGGATGTCTTCTTTGGAGGAATGTCTGTTCATGTCTTCTGCCCATTTTTTAATTGGATTATGTGTGTGTGTGTGTGTGTGTGTGTGTGTGTGTGTGTGTGTGTGTGT
>ML104128.1:129231-146082 GCA_003697995.1 Taxidea taxus jeffersonii
TGTGTGTGTGTGTGTGTGTGTGTGTGTGTGTGTGTGTGTGTGTGTGTGTTGAGTTGTATAAGTTCTTGATATCTTGGAATGAACCCTTTATCAGGTATGTCATTTGCAAATATCTTCTCCCATTCAGTATGTTTGTCTTTGAGTTTTGTCTCCAGTTTGACTTTTAGTTTAATTTTCACTTTAATTTTTAACCTTTTATTTAGATGCAGCCCCAATAGTTTATTTCTTTGCTTTTGTTTCCTTTGCCTCATGAGGCGTATCTAGGAAGATGTTGTTAAGGCTGATATCAGAGAAATTACTTCCTGTGCTTTCTTCTAGGATTTTTATGATTTCAGGTTTCACAGTTAGTTCCTTAATCCACTTTTAGTTTATTTTGGTTGTATGATGTAAGAAACTGGTTCAGTTTTCCCAACACCATTTGTTGAAGAGCCTGTCTTTTTATCCCCACTGATATTCTTTCCTGGTTTTTTTGAAAATTGATTAACTATGTAATTGTGGGTTTAGTTCTCGGCTTTCTATTCTGTTCTATAGATCTATGTGTCTGTTTTTGTGACAGTACCGCACTGTTTCGATTATTAAACATTTGTAATATAACCTGAGTCTGGGATCATGACACCTTCAGTTTTTTCTTTTTCAAGATTGCTTTGGCTATTCAGGATCTTTTGTGGTTCCATACAAATTCAAGGATTGTTTGTTCTGGTTCTGTGACAAATGCTCTTGGTATTTTGATAGGGATTGCATTAAATATGCAGATTGCTTTGAGTAGTATAGACATTTAATTTTTTTTTCTTCCACCCACGAGCAAGGGATATATTTCCACTTATTTTGTTATCTTCAGTATCTTTTATCGATGCTTTATACTTTTCAGAGTACAGATCTTTCACCTCTTTGGTTAAGGTTATACCTACCTAGGCATCTTAATATTTTTGGTACGATTGTAAATAAGTTTATCTTCTTAATTTTTTTCTGCTACTTCATTATTGGCGGATAGATTTGCAAAAGATTTCTGTACACTTACTTTTTATCCTGCAACTTTACTGAATTCTTTTATCAGTTCTAGTAGGGTTTTGGTGGAATCTTTTGGGTCTTTTATATATAGTATCATGTCATCTGCAAATAGTGAAAGTTTTACTTCTTTCTTGCCAATTTGGATGCTTTTATTCCTTTCTCTTGTCTGATTGCTGGGGCTAGGATTTCCAATACTGTGTGGAATAAAAGTGGGAGGAGTGGACATCCTTGTCTTATTCCTACCTTAGAGGAAAAGCTCTCAGTTTTTCCCCATTGAGTATGACAATCGTTGTAGGTTTTCCATATAAGACTTTTATTATGTTGAGGTGTGTTCCCTCTAAACCTACTTTATTGCAGGTTTTTATCATTAATGGATATTGCACTTTGTCAAATGATTTCTCTACATCAATTGAAATGATCCTATAGTTTTTATCCTTCCTTTTATTAGTGTGTATTACCTTGAATGATTTGCAAATATTGAACCACACTTGTAACCCAGGAATAAATCTTAGTCCATCATGGTGAATGATTTTTTAAATGTATTGTTGGATTCAGTTTGCTAATATTTTATTGAAGATTTTTGCATCTATGTTCATCAGAGATACTGGCCTATAGCATGCACGTGCTCTCTCTCTCTCTCTCTCTCTTTTTTTTTTTTTTTTTTTTGTAGTGTCTTTTTCTGGCTTTGGGATCAGGGTAATGCTTCAGAATGAATTTAGGAGCTTTCCTTCCTCTTCAATTTTTGGGGAAATTTTGGGGAAAAATGGGTGTTAATTCTTATTTAAATGTTTGCTAGAGGGGCACCTGGGTGGCTCAGTGGGTTAAAGCCTCTGCCTTTGGCTCAGGTCATGATCCCAGGGTCCTGGGATGGAGCCCCACATCAGGCTCTCTGCTCAACGGGGAGCCTGCTTCCCCCTCTCTCTCTGCCTGTCTCTCTGCCTACTTGTGATCTCTGTCTGTCAAATAAATAAATAAATAAAATTTAAGAAAAAAATGTTTGCTAGAATTTGCCTTTGAAGCCATCTGGTTCTGGACCTTAGTTGGGTGTTTTTTGATTTCTAATTTAATTTCCTTGCTGGTCATCAGTCTCTTCAAATTTTCTACTTCTTACTGGTTCAGTTTTGGTATGCTATATGTTTCTAGAAATTTAGGCATTCTCCTAGGTTGTCCAATTTGTTGGCATATCATCTTTCATAATATTTTCTTTTGATCATTTGTATTTTTGTGGTGTTGGTTGTTACTTCCCCTTCTTCATTTCTGATTTTGTTTATTTGAGTCCTGACTTTTTTTTTTTTTTTAATCAACTTTGATGATCTTTTGGAAAAACAAAAAACAAAAAACAGGAAAACAGCTCCTGGTTTCTTTGATTTGTTCTTTTGTGTTTGTTTGTTTCTCCTTGGTTTCTATGTAATTTATTTCTGCTCTAATCTTTATTATTTCCTTCCTTCTGTTGGTTTTGTGTTTCATTTGTTCTTTTTTAGCTCCTTTAGATGTAAGGTTAGGTTGTTTATTTGAGACTTTTCTTGCTTCTTTGGGTAGGCCTGTATTGCTATAAACTTCCCTCCTAGAACCACTTTCACTGCATTCCAAAGATTTTGGACCCCTGTCTTTTCATTTTCATTTCTCTCCATGTCCTTTCTTTTTTTTTTCTTTCTTTCTTTCTTTTTTTTTTAATTAGTTAGAGAGAGGGAGAGAGCGAGCACAGGCAGACAGAGAGGCAGAGGTAGAGGGAGGAGCAGGCTCCCTGCCAAGCAAGGAGCCCAACGCGGGACTCGATCCCAGGACGCTGGGATCATGACCTGAGCCGAAGGCAGCCGCTCAACCAACTGAGCCACCCAGGCGTCCCTCCTTTCTTTTTGATATCTTGATTGACCCATTCATTGTTTAATATAGCATATTATTTAACCTCCAGATTGGTGGTCTTTCCAGATTTTTTCTTGTGGTTGATTTCTAGTTTCATAGTGTTGTGGTCAGAAAAGATGCATGGCCTGAATTTCTTGAGATTTGTTTTGTTTAATATGTGATCTATTCTGGAGAATGTTCTGTGTGCACTTGAAAAGAATGTATATTCTGTTGTTTTAGGATGGAATGTTCTGAATATATATGTTAAGTTCATCTGGTCCAGTTTATCATTCAAAGCCACTGTTTCCTTGTTGATTTTCGGTTTGGACGATATATCCATTGGTATAACTTGAGTTTTAAAGACCACTTCTACTATTGTATTACTATTGATTACTTTCTTTATGTTTGTTACTAACTGTTTTATGTATATGGGTGCTCCCAAGTTGGATGCATTAGTATTTATATTTGTTATACCTTTGTGCAGATTATCCCCTTTATTATTATATAATGTCCTGCATTGTCTCTTATTAAAACCTTTATTTTAAAGTCAATTTTGTCCAAATTAAGTATTGCTAACCCAGCTTTCTTTTGACATCTATTTCCATGATAAATGCTTCTCCATCTCCTCACTTTCAATCTTGACAGGGCTGTATGTCTGAAATGAGTCTCCTGTAGGCAGCATATAGATAGTTCTTGGATTTCTTTTTCCTTTCTCTTTCTTTTTTTCAATACATTCCATCATCATATGTCTTTTGATTAGAGAGTTTAGTCCATTTAAATAAAAATAATCATTAATAGATATGTATTTATTGCCATTTTGCTACTTATTTTGTGGTTGTTTTTACAGTTTTTCTCTGATCCTTTCTTTTTTTTCTCTCTTCTGTGGCTTAATGTCTTTTTTTGGTGATATACTTGGACTCTTGGACTCCTTTCTGTTTATTTTTTGCATATCTGTTACTGGTGTTTGATTTGTTGTTACCACCGGGTCTGCATATAGTATCTCTGTATATAGCACTCTCTATTAAGTTGGTAATTGCTTAAGTTTGAACACAATTTTTATTCCTCTTCTTTCCAAGTTTTAGATATATGGTGTCATAACTTACATCCTTTTATTTTGTTAGCTCTTTGACTGATTTTTGCCGATATACTTAATTTTACTACTTTTGTGCTTCCTGATGTTCTCATTCCTGCTAATAGTCTTTCTTTTCCCCTTGGAGTCCTCCTTAACATTTCCTGTAGGGCTGGTTTAGTGCTTATGAATTACTTCACTTTTGATTGTCTGGGAAATTCTTTATCTCTCCTTCTATTCCAAATGATTGCTTTGCTGGATAGAGAATTTTGGCTACAGATTTTGTCCTTTCAGCACTTTGAATATATCCCACTACTCTCTTCTGACAATAAAATTTTTTGCTAAAAAATCTGCTAGTCCCTTGTATATAACTGTCTTTCTTTTCTCTTGCTGCTTTCAAAATTCTGTCTTTATTGCCACTTTTTGCCATTTTGATTACCTCATGTCTTGGCATGGACTTCCTTGGGTTGACTCTATTGGGGGCTCTCTGTGCCTCCTAGATTTCGATATCTGCTTCCATCCCCGAATTTGGGAAATTTTCAGCTAGTATTTCTTCAAATAAATTTTCTGTCCCCCTTCTTTCTCTTCTTGTTCTAGGATCCCTATGGTATGAATGTTATTACACTTGATAGTGTCACTAAGTTCCCTAAGTGTATTCTCATTTTGCATGTTTTTCTTGTACATGTTCAGCTTGACTACTTTCCATTACTCTCTCCTCCAGGTCACTGATTTGTTTTTCTGCTTCCTCTAGCCTGATATGTATTCTGTGTTATATATATATATAATCAGAGAGAGAGAGAGAGAGTGAGCACAAGCAGGGGGAGCGGCAGGCAAAGGGAGAAGCAGGCTCCCCACTGAGTAAGGAACCTGATATGGGACTGAATCCCAGGACCCTAGGATAATGACCCAAGCTGAAGGCAGCAACCCAACCAGCTGAGCCACCCAGGCATCCCCATCTAGTGTATTTTTAAATTTTTATTGTGTTTTTTCATCTGTGATTGGTTCCTTTTTATATCTTTGTTAAGGTCTCACTGATGTCCTCCACTCTTTTCTCTAGTCCACTGAATATCTGTATGATCATTACTTTAAATTCTCTATCAGGGATACTACATATATCTGTTTCACTTAGGTCTCTTGTGATGTGGTTTCATTCTATTTTTCATTTGGTATGTATTCGTCTGTCTCCTCATTTTGTCTAAGTTTCTGTGTCTGTTTCTTCTAGAGAAGTCACCTATATCCACTCTTCTTGAAAGTAATGGCCTTGTGAAGAAGAGGTCCTGTGGGCCCTGCAGTACAGTGTCCTCTATTCATCAGAGCCTAGAGGTTCAGAGGCGTCTCTAGTATATGTTGCCTGTGACCTACTGTTGTGTCTTGCTGTTTTTTCCTTAAGTAGGGTCATCTGCAGTGGCTCTCTTTGCCTGTCCTGGGCAGTGTTTGGTTCCCATGGTGTTGGTGGATGGATATCAGGCTACCTTGGGCTTGAATTAATTAGAACTGGCATTTCCAGAGATGCAGCATCACTAAACTGCTAGGCATTTTTCCTGTATTGTATGTCTCTGTTTGTTGTGCTACCTCTTTAAGGGTGGGGACTGAGTTTCCTTTTGCCCTCAGGGATCTCCCATAGCTGATCTAATTGACTATTAAAATTCCAGGCTTTAAGTAAGACCTCACAAAATCCGGACCCTCCCTGCTCTTCCTGAAGCCTGCTTCTGCCTCTCCTTCTGCTGTTCCCCTGCTTGTGTTCCCTCTCTTGCTGTATCTCTCTCTGTCAAATAGATAAGTAAAATCTTAAAAAAAAAAAAAAAAATGGACCCTCTAGTTTTCAAAGCCAAATGTTATGGGAATTCATCTTCCCTCCTTCATCTCCTCCCATGGATGGCTTACAGTCCTTTTAGAGCCTGACTGCATTTTCTCCATTCCTACCGTCTTCAGTGTGACCTTTTCTCTGCCTTTAGTTATAGATCACGTTCTGCCCATCTGTGGGTGATTTTCTGGGTTATTTACACTGATATGAGTGTTGTCTAGCTGTGTCTGTGGGACGGGGTGAGCTTAGTTAGGGTCCATCTAGTCACCACTTACCCTGACTCCAATCTGAACTGAATTTCTTAAGGCAAGATAAATATTGAGTATTTCTTTAACTGACTCTGTCTTCAAAATTGTTTTCCTTATTAATTCATTTTTATGTTAATATATCCTCTACAACCTATTAAAGATAAAAATAAAAAGGAAAATAAATTGCTTAATCAGTGTATTTAATGACTGTAATATTTTTTCCTTTCTTAAAACATAGAAGTCTTTGAAATACAGGTACTCAGGTTTAACTACATTAACAAGGAGTTAATTTAAAGGAACATCTGGTTATTTCTAATTGCTTTGGATGGGAAAAAAAAAGGATCCAGATGCTTACATAATTCATCCCTTTATCTCTCAAAATATCTTTGCAATAGATATAGTAAGCAAAAATTCAGTACTGTTTGGGCTCATGCATGCCTAACAGAAATGTATGCATACATATTTTTTCAAATTTCTCAAATTGAGGGTGTGCAAAAACTTATATGTGTCTATATTTATATTTAAATTACATAGTTGAAAAACATTTATTGCAGCTACTTTGACCACTATAGGAAAGATACTCGTGGTAGGAAGAATTCTAAGCTGGACTACCTTCTATTGTATATATATATTCTCCTCCCCTTGGTGTGGACGTGAACTGGGAATACGACAAATGTCCCTGCTTTGATAGGTTACATTATATGGCAGGTGCAGAGGAATTTTGTAGATATAAAGCTAATCAGCTGACTTTAATTTAATGAAAGGGGAGATGATCCCCAGTGGGCCTGACCTAATCAGCTGAGTCCTGTATAAAAACCCAGAAGCAGCTGAGAAGCTTTCCTGCTGGCCTTGAAGAAGCAAGCTGTCGTCAGTAGTTATTATCAGCAAGGGAATGAATTCTGCTTACAAGGTTGTGAGCTGGGAAGTCGATCCTGAGCCTCCCATGAGACCACAGCCCCAGGCAGCATCTTGGTTACAGCCATGTGAGATCCTGAGCCATGTTCCGTCTCTGACCCTGAACACATGAGATAATGCATGTATGCTGTTTCAGGCTTGTGGAAGTTTGTTGTGTAGCAATAGAAAAGTAATTCAGTACATAGAGTCTATCACAGGGTCTTGAATTTGATAGTGGTTTATACATGGCAGGCACTGATTAATATTCCTATCATAAATTTTAGTTTAACAAAGTAGAATGAATTTCAAAAACAAACAAACAAACAAACAAACAAACCCTCCCTATGTCAAGGATTGTATTCTATCCTGACATTAGCAAGAAGTTCATCAGTAGTAACTTTTTAAATGTGGCCGCCACAGGTAAATCTCAAACACACTTGTTTCAAGCTAAAATTGATTTAATGTATATCCTTGGATATAAAAGATGCTCTTCTCAGACAGACTTAGTAAGACAGAGGATTATTATAATACATTGAAAAATAAAAGAGATTTACAGCATTACCAACTGATGTTTAGCTTCTAGTGCTAGGAATATTTTCCAAGTTGATTGGGTTGGTGAGGCAGAAGTGAAAAGTGGCTTACAAAATAAAAAGGGTTTCTTTTTCGAGACACACAACTAGAGAGGGTCATCTAGCAGGAGGTTGTGTAAAAGGATGTGTTCTTCCATGAGCATTATTTAGCTTTGCAATTAACACATAAGGAAATCAGAAATTTTTTTAACAGAGGACTAGGAGAAACAAAAGAAGCTTTATTTTAATGTTCTTTTACCTTTTCCTTTCTTTTTAGAAATAGAGTAGTCAGTGAGCAAGAATTTCTTTTGATTATTCAAAGAAAACTTGCCGTAGTGTTGTGGTATCATTTAATAAAGTTCAAAATATAGGATAATGCAAAGGAATATGCCCAACAACATGTAGCATTTTACATGAAAAAAAAAAAATCCTGACCACAGAAACATAGAAACATTCAGAACACCAATTACAGCAGAAGTAAGGTACAGAATATATTATCTGAGAGCAGCTTAGAAGCATCCATCCTCAGTGGTTTCAAAAAAAAAAAAAAAAAGGCAAGATACAGGCAAAACAGTCATCACTTTCATATAATTAGAAAACAGAGGAGTCATGTTATTGTGAATGCCCATTAACTATTACAAATTGTATTGGAACATTCAAGTGCAATGAATAACCAGTCAGTCTATTATATTCATCATTGCCAGTGTGAGTGCTTAATAGGAAGTTTATGAAATAAACTGCATTTTATTTACCAAAATCTCTTTATTTGTGATTTTGTCTGAATCCTGAGGAAGAGTTTAACTTTATTTATGCCCTTTCATGTAACTACAAATGTTTTACTTTCTCTATCCCTTTCCCTAATTAATACGTGTTCTAACATTCCAAGTTTACACTTCTGGCATTCTTCAAGCATTACAGATTTAATTCATTCACTCAATCAAGATTGCTTTTTAGATGAAAAGATAAGGCAAATATAAACAGGAAGCTCAGTGAAATTCATTTGTTAGATATCTTTAGGAGGGGTTAAAAATGTCAATGCCTGTGTTTTAGAACATTTTTCATTAGGGATTTCAAGTCAGCCTTAAGACCAGAAGAAGTTTTTATGAAGTTATACATTTTCAGAGAAGCTAATATGTTTCTTTATTTTTATGTCTTGTCTTAATTTTCATTCCATAAACTTTCTGTTTGATACCCTGAGGATGAAGGCAGTACCTGCTGACCTACCCTTTGGTAACCACTTCTCCTTAAAACTCACCCACTTATTCTTTGATTATTTTACATTGATCTCTCTGAATTTTTCCTCTCAAATATGCCCAACTTTTGGAGCTGTTTGTTTTATGTTTCTTGGTTTTTAAGGGTGAGCTCCCAGGTGATAGAACCCTGGACACCTGATCTGCAGTTTTAAGAGAATGCTCCTTCCTCCTCCCAAGACACTGGCTCCCTTTGGTATTATTTGTAAGTCATTTCTCTGGCATCTTATTCATCTTACTTGTTATGCTTCTTTGGTGTCTGGTGTTCTGTCCTGTCGTAGCAACATGGATCCCCCTGCTTTTCTAATAGTTTAAGATCAGTTAGAAACCAGAGATTCTACTCGTTTATTTCATTTTAATTCAAATAAATTAATTGTTATCTCAGAGAAATTCCTCTCTCCCTCTTGTTTTATCAATCTACATTTTTTTTTCAATTTGTTTTCAATCTTCTGGCACTCCTGTGCTTGAGATAATTTTGAAACACATGTGTTTTTAAGGCATTTTTTAAAAATAAAGCATAGAAACCAAATGTTCTGCCAGAGCCCTTAAAATTTTCTTTTTTAATTTTAGGTGTGCTTCTTTTATTTGTTTTGTTTTGTTTTTTCCTACATCTACTTAAGATTATGGTTTATTCTCCTTAAAACAATGACCTTCATTTCTCTGTTTGTTTTTAATAAAATATAGCATACTTTTGGTTAAAGGCACATTTTTAAAATTTATTTATTTATTTATGTGTTTATTTGACAGAGAGAGATCACAAGTAGGCAGAGAGGGAGGCAGAGAGAGAGGGGGGCGGGGGGAAGCAGTCTCCCTGCTGAGCAGAGAGCCCCATGCGGACTCGATTTCAGGACCCTGAGATCATGACCTGAGCTGAAGGCAGAGGCTTAACCCACTGAGCCACCCAGTTGCCCCTAAAGGCACATTTTATGTCTCTGAAATCTGAAATAATAGTGAGAACGCATGTTATTAATGAAGCTAGGCCCTGATACTGCTCAAAGCTAGGGGTAACACTAGGAGTTTGAATATGGTACAGCCCATCCAGCCTGTTTTACAGTGGAACACACCCATTTCTGTAGTTTCAAGTCCTGCTTTATAATCTAAGTAAATAAACATACAAAAGGTGACAACAGCAACCAAACATCATCTCTAACCTAATGCATGTGCTTTTCCTCTATGTTCTACTTTAGTTGGCCAAACAAACTAGTTAGCATGGCAGCCTGCATGTTTTTCTTAAGGCCTAGAATGCCCCCCCCCTTCATGCATAACGTGTGGCCTGCCTCTTGTTTGCTAAAACCCACTAGTGTGTAAATTGCACAGGGCTGGGACTGTGTAAATTGCACAGGGCTGGGACACTGGGTTGGCTCAGTCAATTTAGTATCTGCCTTCATGGCAGATCATGATCCCTGGCCCCTAGGATTGAGTCCAGCATGAGGCTCCCTGCTCATTGGGGAGCCTGCTTCTCCCTCTGCCTGCTGCTTTCTCTCTCTCGCTCTCTCTCTGTCAAATAAATAAATAAAAATAAGTAAGTAAGTAAGTAAATAAATAAATAAATAAATAATTGTACAGGGCTCCGCATTCAGATGGTTTCTGTGCTTAGTACAATTCTCTGCTGTCACTATCTTAAAGTTTTTAATAATTTTTGACAGAAAGTCTCCATTTTCATTTTGTACTGGGCACAACCAATCCTGTAGCTGGTCAGGACCGTCATGGCTGCCTTTTGTTACAGTCAGCTGCCAAGGTCACAATTCCATGTGACTGAGTTTTAGAGTCAGTCATCCAGGTCACATAAGTTAAAAACCAATGCATGATTATAAAAAGAAACAAACACAAACAGCAAAAGAGAAGTTATTATAATCTGATAATCTGGCATGCATGGTTGTGAACTCACAATACTCATGTTTGCTGTAGCTCCACTAAAGCTTACAGCCCCCACTTCTGGCTGCCTTAGGTATTACCTGTTCCTGCTTTTGCCTTCCCAGTTAACTTTACCCTTTGTCAATTCTCCACATTCCAAGTCCAATATACTAGATGTTCTGGAGATTAGAAAGGCCCAATAAATGCGGCCCTTTTATTCTATCTAAAGTCAAAACCACTTGAAAGAGACAAGAATCAATTTTTGGAGATCAGAATAGCAACTTCATTACTGATAAAGGGAAATGGGGTAGCTTGGCTACATTTGGTCTGTGTTAACGCTCTTTCAGCTGAAATTCTCCTCCTTGAGCCATGGGTTTCTCACATTGATCTTGCCCCACTCAGCCTAGTACTGCCTTCATCTTAAAAGAAGGTAGGAATGATTGCCTCCTGCCAGAAGCTGCCTCCTTCCACTATAGAAAAAATAGAGGAGCAGAGCCACACTTCTGAATATATCCATCAATTTGTTTCCCTGGCTTCCATACTGAGGGGATGTCTGTTCTGTGGCTCCTCTCAAGGCTCTCCTCCTTTTGCTACACCTTCCTTTTAGCTTCTAGGAGCCACTACTTTGGTGTTCCTTGCTCCAGACTCCTGTTATTTCTTATAGTTCCCTTATACCCAGTGACACTGTTCTAAGTGGTCCATTTTTGAACACTCCTAGGATAATTCTAATTTTAATGTGCCCCATCTATTTATGTATTCACCCAGATGGACACCACCTGCAGCAGAAAGGTCTATCTAAAAGCATGTAAATCACTTTGTATATATAAAAAGGGGAGTATTTTCTGGTTTAAGGAAATGCAGTAAATTTAGTGGCAGGTTGGTAGGGGGAAATCTTTAGCCATTTTGTTTACATCAATGGCATTTTAAATAAAGGTACCTTTTACCATGCTCATGCAACATTTCTGGTCCCTTAGTTATTGAAGCTCTCTTCATGGATAAGCATTTAAAGAACTCCAAGAGGGGATGTTGTCTCATCCATCTTTGTTATCTGCCATGGAAAGGCCTTTTCCTGAGAACATTATGATTATGTATGGGATATTGTCTGATCAATATGTTTCTATTTAAGGATGTCAGATACTTAAAGTGATGATCTTCCAGATTGTACAATATTAGAATCCATTTAGAGCCCTTGTTTCATTTAAATAAAAAAATCATTTAAAAAACAACTTAACTCAAATTACTGGTTTAAAAAAAAGAGAGAGAGACGCTGAATTAGTTAACTGGTATGTGGTAGTCACACTACTTTCCTGAAAAGTAAAATCAAATTGATTTGTAAAACAGGTTATTCACCTAATACTCAGAGCCTATTGCCATTTGAAACTTTGCAGCTTCACACAGATGAATACAAAACCACACAGCCCGAAAACACTGAAAAAAAAAAAAAAAGATTCTTAAAAATGAAATAGCTACATGCAGCATGGATTTTTTTGATAGCTACTGGTGGTTTTCTTTGTTTTTTTGTTTGTTTGTTTGTTTGTTTGTTCTGTTTTGTTTTTAACCAAATAAATTCTCTTGAAGGTTATTTGTAGAAGAAGCCATGCATTGTGAAATACAAGTGAAATAATACACCCTTTAGACATAGGTCTTCCCATTACATGCACATGGAAAATTTGTTTGTCTTCTTGCTGCATTTAATTTGCTCTGTCCTCCTTAGGAAACTTCTGATAATAACAATTGCAGGCATTTGTGTTACTGCCCTAAATCTTACCATCTCTACATTACTAAAAATAAATTGGATTAAGTTGTGAGCAAACAGTATTTTTTGAACTTCTCTTCAGAGCAGAGTATTGCTTAAGAGTACTAAGAAAATGAAAGAGGGATAGTGATATGTTTTTCTCTGTCTAGGAAGCTAGTTCCAACTTGGAGGTCTTGGTAGTAAAGCACTAGGGAAAACCTCCTGGGGAAAGACACCTATGAGCTTAGGTTTAAAGAAACAATCTTTGGCCTCTGTTTTTTCCTTGTTGAACAACAGAATATCAAAAGACATAAAGGCTTTTTATGAAACTTGGTTTAAAACTAGTGGTGATAGATTGTCCTCTATTCTCCCCAGAACTCAGTGAATAAATATAAGTGTCTAATTATAAAAATAACTAGGACAAACAAAAGATAGGAAAATGTTATATACATATGAGTCAACTGTTTGAAATGGATTATTAATGAAGTAAATTTCAAACCATCTGGTTTTCCAATCTTGATTAAATTAGAATGTAATCAGTATGAATGGATCAGCTGTGGGACATACAAAACAGCTACATATAAATGAGTCATGTATAATAATTGTCTACATATTCAAAATGAGAACTTTATGTACTGAACTACCGGAAAATCTAGATAATAGATTTCTACTCCCTCAGTTCTTCAATGCAAATTGCCATTAGGAATATACCATGATTTCACATTTATAGGAATCTACTTATGTTATTTATTTATTTAGTTTTTTTAACGATCAAGCACTTGTTCATACATTTTAAATTTCTACTCGTCTTCACTCAGTGAGAGACAAAGACAAAAGAATGAACTGGAGATCTTGCTCTCATAAAGCTTGTACACCCCCGGGGGAAGAAAATAGGTGCATGTAGAATATCAGTGAACACTACAAAACAATCCCCAAACAAGTGCCAGGAATTTGGTATGATTCATGCGCTACATAATTTTCAGAGTTCAATGCTCATTCATGCGCACAACTTGATAAAGTGTGTGTGCAAAGTTGCTGTTTCCTGTGAATAGTTTGAAGCCATATAGGGATGGCGCTAGATGAACATTTACATTTTATTTGTTTGTTTTTTAAATTTTAATGTCAGCACCTAGAAAGTGAATGGCACATGATCGTGTTCAATCAATGTTTATTAAATGAAAAAAATGAAGGAGTGTGAATCCCTCTGAACTGGAGATGTTCTCCCGTCCATCAAAACCTCTCTGAGCTCTGCAGGCATCCGCACTGGCACATCCTAGTTGCTATGGTTGCTTATTGCTTAAGCTGCGGTATTGTTAACACTTTCAGCAGTGGTAGTAATAATGTCTGCTTTACAGTCATAATCCATCTCCCTGCCAGAGGCCTCCACCCGCTCACTGAAAGAGTGGGCCCTGGGATGGCTGCCCAGGAGCCAAGCCCCTAGAGGATGCTGTGTCCAACACTGTGTATGCTTCTGACTGTGCTCCAGGAAATGTGTTTCTGCTTTCTCTGTCCTGAAGCACCTCCCCACCTCCTCAGCCTCTTGTTTAGCTTCTTTTCATTCCTGGAGCTGTGTCTAGGCTCACTCTGGCTGGTGGAGCCCTGTTCAGGTCTGGGAATGCTGCCTTTGGAATTTTCTCTTGTCCCTTGCTTCATGCCACATATTGAACCCTATCTTTTCTTTCTTTCTTTCTTTCTTTCTTTCTTTCTTTCTTTCTTTCTTTCTTTCTTTCTTCTCTTTCTTCCTTTCTATGTATATCAACTCATTTAATTATTTTATTTTTTATTATAATTAACATATAATGTATCATTTGTTTCAGGGAGCAGGTCTGTGATTCATCAGTCTTATACAATACCCCAGTGCTCATTACAACACACACCCTCCCCAATTTCTGATTATTTCTTTTTCTTTACTTAACCTTAATAATTGACTGTTATTAATTGGTTTTACATGAGCCATTTTTAGTCTGGGCTACCTCCTCTATGTCTATCTTTGGATTCCAAAACATGTCTCAAGCACATCCTTACATGGGCCAAAATTACCTATATTCATATCAAACAGACAAGTGTGAGGGGGAAAGAAACAGACAAAAGCCCTTGAACTTAATTTAGATGTAGTAACCTAGGTGTTTTTCATGGAGCAGAACATTTCTGAAGAAATAACAGTTCATTAGAACTCAGATTTAAGGAGTTCTCTATAATTAACACAAGAGGTGAGCAGAGTTTCTTAGGATCATATTGGGATCAGGAAATGTGACCTTCTATTTTTTTTTTTTTCCTCGCTTTCCTTGACTATTCTCTACTCAATAGCAAAGTGATTTCCTATAAATGCTCATAACATAAAACTAGATGTATAAATATGTTCCTGTTAATGACCTACAATAAAAATGTTTTATATTATTAAATACATCTTTTTCCCTCAGTTTAATATGTCATATACTTTTTTAAAAATATTTTTTTTCAGTGTTTCAAAATCCATTGTTTATGCACCACACCCAGGACTCCTGGCAACACGTGCCCTCCATAATGCCCACCACCGGGGCTCACCCAACCCCCAACACACACCCCCCCTCCAAAACCCTCAGTTTGTGTCTGAGAGTCCATGGTCTCTCATGGTTTGACTCCCCCTCCAATTTCCTCCAACTCACTTCTCCTCTCCATCTCCCAATGTCGTCTGTGCTATTCCTTGTGCTCCACAAGTAAGTGAAACCATAAGATAATTGACCCTTTCTGCTTGTCTTATTTCACTCAACATAATCTCCTCCAGTCCTTTCCATGTTGATACAAAAGTTGGGTATTCATCCTTTTTGATGGAGGTGTAATAAGTACTCCATTGCATATATGGACCATATCTTCTTTATCCATTCATCCATTGAAAGGCATATGGTTCTTTCCACTGGCCATTGCTGTTATGAACACTGGGGTACAGATGGCCCTTTTTCACTACATCTGTATCTAAATACCCACTAGTGCAATTGCAGGGTCATAGGGTAGCTCTATTTTAATTTTTTGAGGAATCTCCACACTGTTTTCCAAAGTGGCTACACCAACTTGCATTCCCACCAACAGTGTAAGAGGGTTCCCCTTTCCCCACTTGTTCTCCAACAATTGTTGTTTATTGTCTTGTTAAATTTGGCCATTCTAACTGGTGTAAGGTGGCATCTCAATGTGGTTTTGATTTGAATCTCCCTGATGGCTAATGATGATGAACATTTTTTCATGTGTCTGCTAGCCATTTGTATGTCTTCTTTGGAGAAGTGTCTGTTCATATCTTCTGCCCATTTTTTGATATGATTATCTGTTTTGTGTGTGTTGAGTTTGAGGAGTTCTTTATATATCTTTGATATCAGCCCTTTGTCTGTAGTGTCATTTGCGAATATCTTCTCCCATTCTGTGGGTTGCCTCTTTGTTTTGTTAACTGTTTCCTTTGCTGTGCAGAAACTTTTGATCTTGATGAAGTCCTAAAAGTTCACTTTTGCTTTTGTTCCTTTGCCTTTGAAGACATGTCTTGAAAGAAGTTGTTGTGGCCAAAGTCAAAGAGGCTACTGCCTATGTTCTCCTCTAGGATTTTGATAGATTCCTGCCTCATGTTGAGATCTTTTAACCATTTTGAGTTTATCTTTGTGTATGGTGTAAGAGAATGGTCGAGTTTCATTCTATACATAGCTGTCCAATTTTCCCAGTACCACTTATTGAAGAGACTGTTTTTCCTATACTTTTTTCCTGCTTTGTTGAAGATTAGTTGACCATAGAGTTGAGGGCCCATATCTGGGCTCTCTACTCTGTTCCAACTGGTCTATGTCTCTGTTTTTGTGCCAGTACCATGCGGTCTTGGTGATCACAGCTTTGTAGTAAACTTGAAATCAGGCATCATGATGCACCCAGCTTTGTTTTACTTTGTTTTGTTTTCGGGGATTTTGTATGTCACCTACTTTCATTAACATCTCTTTCCTCAGATATGAAATGGTTGTAAATGGAAAAGCACCAGTAACAAAACCTGCATGTTGAGTGTCAGTGGCATATAAGGAAATCCCAGAGAGAGCAGTGCAATGGTCCCTAGAGAAATGCTGTATTTGCTAAGCTGTTGGTGGCATGAAAGAGAATATTATGCAAGGAAACATGAACAATGATGATGGTGCCAAACACTGAATCAGAAGAGGCAGAGCTGAAATGAAAACATATGTTAGGTACTGCTTCCTCAATGGTATGTTTATATTTCCTTTTTATGAGAAATCGATGAGGATATTTGATTTAAAAGGCCTAAATCTAAACAAGTCTAAAAGAGTCTAAAAGACAGCTCCTGCACCGTCACCCCCCACTCATGCTCTCTCACACGTGCTCTATCTCAAATAAATAAATCTTTTTTTAAAAAAAAAGTTCATAAAAATAAAGTGAAATTTATAACTAAAAATATTTGTGATTATTTATTTGGAATCTTTTTAAATGTGGTATGAAATAATGGTGCCTGTTAACATGGATAAAACTTAGATTAAATGGAGTAAGGTAATTATGTGAATTAGCCTGCTTTGGAGCTGCCTATCTTAATCTGAACTCCCAGGGAAAAAAAAAAAAAAAAAAAAA
>ML104128.1:146482-171622 GCA_003697995.1 Taxidea taxus jeffersonii
AAAAAAAAAAAAAAAAAAAAACTCTGAAGTGGAGATTTGTACTTAGGAAGTTTATTAAGGCATCCCCCAGGATCCAGTGAGGGAATGAAAAATGTCAGATTGTGCAGGAAAGTTAAACTGAGATGGAGGTAAAACGAGGACACCAAACACTCTGGTGGACTGTCTCTACAGCATATTTGGCCTCTCTTCAGAGTGTGTTTTGCCCTGAGTAAGGAGGCCTCAGCATTATATAGGCACATCAGCTCTTTGGAAGTAAGCTGCCCTGGGGCAAGTAGCTGGACATTGTGTGATGTGGCTTCTTAGGCTGAGAGTAATTCTTAGAGAAGGGCTCACCTAAGATCTGTTCAGTCCCTCTAATCCTAGCAAACCATGGGAGTTCCTCAGTCCTACAGATAAATGCTGGGTGATGTACTTTATATACATTACAATGTACCTCTTACCCGACTTAGGTTCAATTGGTTCATGAGAAAGTTCTGGGAAATGCTCCTCTAAGTTTCTGGTAATTTTCCTGTGGAAGCTAAAAATAAGAAAACTCTTAGGGGAAACTACACTCTGCTGTTGCAGCTTGTTTTAAGGTCACCATTGATCCTAATGGCCACCTTACTCTGTTGTGTTTTATGGCTGACATGAGCTCATAGCTCAGTTGAGTGAGGTGACCTACCTGCTGGAAGATTCAGGCCCCTATCACTGAGAAGTCTGAATTTCTGGTGCCCATAACATTCCCAAGCCATGAATGATGCATTTGCCCCTTTAACATTTAAAATTAAGCAAGGTAGATCAAGAACAACCTAAGCAGATCACAAGGGTCTCAAGCATACTCTTTTTTGCCTCCTTTATATATCAGCCTACCTCCCTTTTCTTGATGATCAGGGACAATTATGACTAGAAGGTGGTTTTCTTCTTCTTATCAGTTGCACTCTTGGTAGAAGGATCCAGAAATGACTGGATTCCACTCCATTAGGACTCGAGCTCAGTGTTCTTGTGAAAGGATTTTCTCTCCCATGACAGACATGATCTGAAGATTTAGACCAATAGATCTGAATAGCCCAGAGTTTTACAGACAAGATGCAACTTTCTACAAGCTGGACCACTGGGAGTGATGGTGAGTAGCATCACCACTGCTTCTACCACTTGGTTCCTAGAACCAGGTATCTACTCCCTGGGAATATCTTATAATTATTATTGATTGGTTTAGGATATATATACCTACATGCATATGATGATACTATATATATATATATATATACATATATATATGTGTGTGTGTGTGTGTGTGTGTGTATGTGTGTGTGTGTGTTTAGGTATAATGTAATAATGTAATATATCTATTTTATAGGTATATAATTTATAAATACAAATATTTATTACAAATATACATTTCTCCCTCCCCTTGTAGGATGGATTCTCATCTTTGCCAAGTATCCTCTAACCTGGAGCCTTGGTTGTACCTTAATGAGGTCATCCCACATCCTTACACAGTATAAGTTCTGGAGCTTCTAAAAGGTAAGTTATACAGTAGGATCATTGGACCCCATGTCATACCTCTTTGTCTTTCAATTGGTTCCTTAGTGCAGTCAGATGTGATGGAAGATCCTATGTTTGTGTATCTAACACTGCCTTCTAACATGTTGGCTGAGGCATAGAGATAAATATCATTTCTTGGTGGGAAGGGGTCTAACTCCAGCTACTTGCCACCAAGTGGCTTATTGATCTTGAGGAACTGTTATTATATGAAGTTGTCAACTTTGGTCTTTGTTAGTGGCAGGATAAACAGTATGCACTTGCTATAGAGTTCTAGGTCTGTACTCCTGAGGATCTAGTCTCTTTTTTCTTTAGTGGGTCCCAGGTCTAAAAACTGGCTTAAAACCAGAAATTGGGCTAGGGAGTCTGACTTTTATTGGGATTGTTGTGTGAGTTTTCTGATCATCCAATCTTTTTTTATTGTGATTTTATGAATATGCTTATTTTGTGCCTATCTCACTTGCCCTTATATTATCATTACTATTTTCATAGCTAGCAATCTGTGGATCAAGCTTTCCTAGCTGCCAGGCAAAACTTCCTGCCCATTTGTTATTCATTCTCACCTTTTGTTCAGACACTTGATTTCTAGTATGTCAGAGTCCAATCACTCCCATTATTTTCAGCAAACTCAGTTCTGTTACAGCTTCACCTACCATTAGCCTGACCTACAAGAGTAAAACCACCCTTGATCTTCACAAAGTTACCCACAATGCAACTCTCACTAGCATATGTTTTAACACTTTGTGAAATGGTATATCATCTAGGCTCTTCTGGGAGCATAATCAGTTGATGGGTTTTCTGGTCTCACAAAGTATAGCTACTCTAGCATACTTCCTTCTATAATCCTTTGACCTCCTTTCTATTGTCTACCAGGGTAGCTAGTTATATATCTGCTGCACTTAATATGGTATATTGCTTTCTTCAAGATTCCAACAGGCATTTTTTCAGTGTTTGCTTCTCAAGGTATTAAATCTTGGATATTGAATACATTTTCCTAGGGTATTAAATCCTTATACTGGAAGAATACTCTCGAATCAATATGGTTTACCTTTTCTACCCCTATTTCCTACCTGGGTAACTATAGCTCCATTGGGGTCTAGTTTATAGACCCCAATATTTTTTTAAAGATTTTATTTATTTATTTGACAGACAGAGAGATCACAAGTAGGCAGAGAGGCAGGCAAAGAGTCAGGCAGAGAGAGAGGGGGAAGCAGGCTCCCTTCTGAGCAGAGAGCCCCATGTGGGGCTCGATCTCAGGACCCTGGACCCTGAGATCAGGACCCGAGCCGAAGGCCAAGGTTTAACCCACTGAGCCACCCAGGTGCCCCTAGTTTATATAGACTTTCAGAGCTTCTTCCAGTTTGTGTGGTCTAGGCCTGCAGCTCCTTTGGAATACAGACCCTTGCTTCCCTTAGAAAGTCCAGCACTCCCCTAACTGAATTATGTTGTTATGTGCCCAAAGTTAACAGTCTAATGATCAGAAGCGGAAGTGGGATTAGAACCTATGGACTTTGCATCACCTCCAATCAAAGCAGGAATTCTGGCCTCTAAGAAAAAGAGTGACTTATTTTGCATACCTACTAGGTTTAGGGAGATGCAAAGTGTCCTAGTTTCCAAGAACACTAAGATCCTAAGACTCAGTGTCCTACTTCTTCTCAACTAAAACTATGACTTTGGTGGAACAGACTGGCTGAGTTGAGAATCCATCTTTTTCTGAAGCTCTGCTATTCCTATGATCTTCCTTTAAATCTGGGAGATAAGTATTTCTTTATATGCTGCCAAGGAGTCACTTTGATTTTTAGCCAGTATTACTAAAACAGCTATAATTGATGATTAATCACCCTCACCCTTTCATTTTCTTTCTCCAAAGCATCAATGACACTCACCATAGCTATTTGATTCCATTGTCCTTATAATTAGAATCTCCTAAACCTCTCTCGAAGGCCTGAGATATTGCAACCACTAGTATGTTGCATTGGACTCATGTCCTATATCAATTTTCCACCAATAAATATTTTAACAACTGTACTGCTATAGCATGCCAGGGGTTCTTAGAGCTCTACCTTCTACCAGCAATGAGGTCCTTATTGTCAGCCAGTCTACAAAATATCCTTAGAGACTGATTCATCGGACAAATCTTCGTACTAAATGCATTAGTTCAGGTTCCTTGGAAAACAGACTTTGCAACAGAGACATGCATGCAGGACTACTGTAGGGAGGAGTAGTATTGGAGATCGTCTTTACCCTCAATACATACTGGATAAATAAAGAAGTAGGACTGAGCAGAGGAAGGAGTTGAATTGTGAGACAGTCTAAAATCAGCCTTAGCCAGTCCATGAGAAGTTGGGATGTTGCTTTAGATTGACCTACCCTGAGGAAAGGCTGTCATTGCCCTGCCACATCCATATTTGTTTCCAAGAACCATCCTTGTTTTCTAGCACTGATCTTTGGAGGTGGACTTCCCTAGAGGAAGGGGCATGACTTAGATGATTGAGTTCTCTTAGCTTGAGGGTTATGCCTTTAGAGGTGCCCCACTGAGGGCTGTCAGCCACTAAATGGGGCAGCAGGGTGATACACTGATTAATCCCACTCAACTACTGAGAATTTTCATTTCCATTTGCCTTCTCCTTGAGGTTTTCCCAGACTGCTATTTCAATGCTGTCCTTAGTACTACTCTTTTTCTCCCAAGTGGCTTTCCATTTTGCCCGCTGCAATAATTATCAAGCTTCTACATCTCACATGCCCACCCCCTCTCCTCTTGCTACGGAATTGCAGAGTACTGTTGCAGGAGATGTAAAACTATGCAGACCTGTCCCAGTACAAATTCATGCTGTGCAACTGCAGTTACATTTTCACAATTATAAGCACAAACATATGAAATCACCTCAGGCAATGCTTTGACAGCTCCCCAGGGTATTGCTCAATTCTGAAGAACACTATGAAATAGCTTAAAAAAAATATATGCTTGACTACCCAGCAGCAGAATACATAGACAGAACTAAGCCAGGCCTCAAGCAAAGTAAATTCCTTCTCCAACCGCTTGACAATGTTATGAAATGATAATGAAAGTTGTGCATAACTAACAACTTAAAAAAATTCATACCTACTGAAATATTTCTCAATGTAAAAAATAGTGTTAAACTCATTGTGTAACATTATGTGAACAAAGAAAAGCCATTTTAAAAACCCAATTTCCCTTTCACCTTGGAAATTACTTCAGAAGGCAAGAATATGAGAAGATGTCATTTCACTCAGTATTCAGTCAGAAATACTATTGAATACCTACTACGTGCCAAGCACTGTTCTAGAAATTAGAGCCATATTCCCAAACATTGCTGAAATTGCAGTATTTTTCACTTGCTGGTGTTCAGTTGTTCTCTTCCCTCCCCCATATCCTTGCCACCTCAACATCCCCTTCCTCTGTCCCTGCTGCATTGGGCAACTCCCCAAAATCTAGTTTGTGCAAACATAACTTCTTCTTTTCTTACTCTTCCTCCTCCTATAGCAATGCCTCATTTTCCATATTTCTTTTTAACTCTTTTCCTGTCTTTTTCACCACCTCTTGTTTATACCAGTTTCTAAGTTCCTCCATGACCAGAATAATCATATTATTCTTTGTATCTCAAGCATATCACACAGTGGATTTTGACCTCTCTGTTCTGAATATGTGAAAAAATTTGTATCCATTAATAACCCATGAGGACGGATATGTGAACGGATGTGTTAATAATTACAGTTATGTATCAGTTTTTGTTTGATAATTTCTCAAAAGGTAAGAAAATCGATCCATCTATCATAAGAATAGAAAATACATTTTATCTCACTTGCCACTTTCAATAAATTGGTAACGATTTCTGGAGTACCAACTTGAGAAGAAATCTCAGCTCTATTCAGGCTCAGAGGGAAGGGTTATCATGACTCATTATCTAAGCCTGCTGTGGACTCCTGAAAAGGGACATTGCCATTTCTATGCACCTTCCCTACCCCTCATTCCCTCTCTCTTTCTCTTCCTTTGTCTTTCTCCCCCTCTTCCTTCTTCTCTTTCTTCCTCATTTACTTTGTAGGATTTTTATTTATATTATTATTATTATGGTAGTAAAAGAGAAAAAACCCACAATGCTTACAGGATGCAGTTTTTCTTCTTTTTTTAATTTTTATTTTATTTATTTGAGAGAGAGAGAGAACAAGAGAAAGAGAGAACATGAGCGGGGGAAGGGACAGAGGGAGAAGGGAAAGCAGACTCCCTGCTGAGCAGAGAGCCCAACATGGGGCCCCTAGGGCTTTTGGTGGTACTGGGGCTCTTGGGGTTAGACCTTGGGATCATGACCTGAGCTAAAAGCAGATGCTTAACCAACTGAGCCACTCAGGCACCCCTGTAATTTTCCTTCTTTCAAAGAATTTAGCTCAGAAAAAAGAACAAAAATTTTCCTGGTACAAAGATTTAAAAGAAATGTATTTTGTATGTTTTTATTTAATAGGCATAAAATGCTGTAGCCACAATTAACTGTAATTTGCTAGAATACATAGACATCTTCATCAGTTGACTTTCCTTGGTCTTCAGTACTACCTGTCCTTTGCCATGGTTTAAACGTTATTATCACTAAGAGCAGCTTTATCCACCAATTTTGAGCTCTGAATATCTCAGGCCACATCCTCTTATCGCACCACCTCTCTCACTCTTATATTTTAATCTGCTAGTTTGAGTTCTTCTCTATTCCAAAAGTCTGCCACCCTCTTCTGATTTTATTTCCTTCCTAGCCCACATAGAAACTATAACTTCACACTCTGGTCCCCATCCTCCCATGTGAAAAGTCACATATCTTTGCAAACCCTCTCCATTAGAAGTGAATGAACCCTCAAGAAATATATTTCAGTGAGTTGAAAGCAATTTCACTAGTATCCTTTCTTTTCCATTTCACATATAACATGATGGCAAAGAAACAATTTATGGCAAAAGATAAGCAGATAGAAAATGCTAGTGTAATAAATAAAAAGAACAAATCATGTACAGTTTTAACCAAATATTAATTATTAATTATTAATTAATACTGCCAACACTATTTTTATTTTCATACCTCAGGTCTTCTTAAACATGGATTGTCTCTCATATTCAACAATGCCCTAGATTTAACGTTTTTTTAATTTTAATGTTTATCCATCAATATCCCTCAAATTGTTTTCAAGAAAGTGAAAGATGTAGCAAAGACCAGTGACTCAATGGAGCTGCTAACATTCATTTCACCTCTAAAGATAATAGTTTAGAAGCAGATGTGATAGTTTACAAATTCCTGGTGCTAGACATTTAATTTCATCTTTCTAAAATTGAATGTAATTTCATGATCAAACTCTCAGTTTGTGGGTCAGGAAAACCTGAATTCAGGTAAGAATTTCTCCCAATTCCCTTTTTGGGGGGGTGGGCATTACTAGAAATGAAAGTTTCCCATAATGCAACAGTCAGTAGGGGAAGAGTCAGGAATATCCTAACCATGCTGTCTATCGCTGAGCATCATTTCCCCCAATTCTCAAGTGTTGCTTTACACAATAGGGTGTTGCATTCTCTCCTGTTCAAAAACATAACCTCTTTTCAGGTTGTCTCTCTCTGTCTCTCTTTCACTGTTGTCTTACCTTTTTAGATACAAAAGAAAAAAAAAAAAACATTATTCCCCACCCACTTGAAGGAAAGAGTGAAGTTGTTTAAAACTCTTCATTACCTTTATGCTACTCTTGCTATAGTGTTCTACATTTCATGGCTGTCTGCAGCACACTTGGGATATGAATGAGCTCTATGACAAGATTTCTTAGCCTTGGCACTGTTGACACTTTGGTCTAGATAATTCTTCCTGGTCTTATGCCCTGTAAGGAGATTAACAGTATCCCTGTTAATACTGTACCCACTAGATTCCATCCATCACCACCACCACCACCACCACCATGGGTCTTTACAATCAGAAACTCTGCAGGCATTAGCAGTCACCCCAGCTGGGAACCATTGCATTCTGAGGATGCATTTGACTCACCTGCCTCCACTTATTTTCTTCTTTTCCTGACTGGTTCGATAACAGAAATCTCTGGAACTTTGTCAACAACTTGGGTTCTTCTCTGCAAATCAGAAGTACAAATATCTCATCTGTGATCCTCAAACCTATCCTTTGCCCCACTCTGTATTTGACTTGGTCGGGCCTGCAGTTCACGGAAAGTAGACCCTCATGTCTGACACATGTACTCATATATATCTCTTCAGTTCAGTTTCTTCTTCTTTCCTTCTCTTTTCCTCCCTTCCCTTCCTCCTCAGCCCTTCCCCTTCCTTCCTTTCTATTCTCTTCACCTTACTTTCTTTCTCCCATCCCATTCCATTCCCCTTCTTTCTCTTTTTTTGTCTTCTCTTTTCTTTTTTATATATCAAGTCATATTCTCAATGTTTCACCTTATGTGTTCACCTAGGGGCTTGAATATCAAAGATCAAGAATTGCCTCTTCTCTTTCCCCAGGAGAAATGGACACTATGACTTAAACTGCTCAATAATGGAAACGATTAAAGAAGCAGAGAATACCAGTGAAGGAAATATCCCTTAAATGTCTCAAAATGTGATACCTCTGCTGCCTTCTGCTGTTTAATCACCAGCAGGTTTGGCATATAGTTCCAGTTCTGATTTTATTTAAAATCTAAGAAACATCTAAATGCACAGAGATCAATTTCAGCACATGCAAATAGTGTAGTATTACATGACAATTGAAAAGGGAGTTATTGGCCTGAAAATCAGTTTTTATCATGCTGGGATAATCATACTGCCTCCCCATTGACACTTGTCAGTGTTCCTTAATTAGATGTTGCCAGCAAGAGACCCAAAATGAGCACTAAAAAAAAAAAAAAAAAAAAAAAAAAATGTTAATCCAAGATTGGTATATGTATCTACATACATATAATGGTATCAGTTCCCTTATTTCTCAAGCCTGTTAAACACAGATACATATATTATTTTGTTTACCTATTGCCAAATAACTAGCCACATCAGAACTTAAGCTTAATACAAGAGCCACTTTTTTTTTATCCCTCATGGTTTTATACGGTGACTGAGTTTGGCCCGTATAATCTTGTGATGTAACTGATGTCAGTTGAGCTGTATTTATCTGGAAGATCAACAGGACAAGGCCATCCAAAATGGCTCCCTCAGATGGTTCATACGGCTGTTGGTTTGGAGTTCACCTAGAGCTTTTGAAAATAGTGCTTTGGTTATGTTTCATGTGACCTCTTTATTTGGCTTATGCTCCTGAGAGCATGGGAACTGGATCTGGAGAGATTACAGGAAATAGAAGCTGACAGTCAGTCCATTTAAAGCCTGGGCTCAGGAGGTTCCATAACATTACTTCCATTGCATTCTGTTACTCAAATCTATTCACGGATTCTAAAAGAGGATGGATTTCTGGGGCCATCTTTGGAGACTAACAACCATGTATTTTAATAGCACACTCATTAAGGAGCGGTTTTATTTTTTTTTTAAGATTTTTATTTATTTATTTGACAGACAGAGATCACAAGCAGGCAGAGAGGCAGGCAGAGAGAGGGAGAAGCAGGCTACCCACAGAGCAGAGAGCCCAATGCGGAGCTCTATCCCAGGACCCTGAAATCATGACCTGAGCCTAAGGCAGAGGCTTTTCCCACTGAGCCACCCAGGCACCCCAGGAGCAGTTGTATTTGTAAAAATAAAATAAAATAAGCTCTGTAACATTTCATTTTTTAAACAAATGTATATTTTTAAGAAAGTCATGTAAGATTTCCTAAATATGAAATTTTTTGCATTTATGTCCATTTATGACAATGTAAATATTTGGAGTTAGCTATGATGACATGATTTCTGGTTACAAGTTAAGATTTGTAATGTTTCTTACACTCTGGGGGATACTGACTCATTTATATTGGAAATATGGTCTCCCTCTGCTTTCCTCTAATTCAAAATATATTTGCGTTATTTTCACTTTTAAGGTATCATAAATAAATACTCATACATTGCTGTTGGGAGTTTAATGTCACTAACCACCCAGGAAAAATGGCTGGCAGCATCTACCACAGCTAAACATATTCATATCCTATTAATCAGAATTCCATGTCTGGATATACCCCCCAGAAATGGGATAAGTTTTTTCACTTTCATAATTTTAAACATTCAAAAACAAGTCAGAGCTTAAGTTTTGACTTATGAGATATAGACTTAAGACAATCCTAGTGAAAATCTAAGAAATGTTTTTAGAAAGAGTACATCAAATGGTTCTGTCATTTACATTTTGTTTTTCTCTTTGGGAGATTAATGTTTTTTTTTGTGGTACATATAATATAGTTCTGCTAAGAAAAACATAGAGATTTAGTCATGACACTGTCAAAAATTGTGAAGGTAATTGTACTTGTAAGTTACTTGCAAGCTCACACATTAGCCTTCCACGGTTTCATGGATGCTGGCAGAGGTCAAAGACTCCTGGGTCAGAGATAAAGTGAGCTTATGACTAATGGCACAATGAGCATCCTGAGCTTTATGTTTGAATTTGTTCCCCTTGACCTCCATGTCCCATGGATGACTTGAAGAGGCCCAGGTGGCCATTTTACATCCAGTAGGTTTACATCATAAGAAACCCTGACTTCAGGAAACCCAAATCTTTTACAGTGGATTTGAAGAAAAACTGCCCAATCTTTCTTCCAGGAGAGATATGATCTTTATTATACTACACAGTCAACAACCTTGCTGTCCACCGCAGTGTAGGGCTATACAAACAACCTTAAAAGAAAACCCCAAGCAAAGGCTATCAGTGTCTCCCTGGAAAGATATACAGAAACAAAAGAGACCCATGGAAAACAGAGAGAAGCAACAGAGAGCAGATTAATTATTTGCCTTTTCTCTATCCTACTGAAATTATTGATTAAGAACTCTATTTAGTTATAGCCTCAAATACTTTCTATAAGCCTATAGAAGAATTTGTTGTCAATTCATTTTTACTTTTTTTTTCATTTTTACTAAGTGTTATGGGATTATTTATTTACTAAGTAACCCCATTGATTAATATCCTTTAAAGTTAAATGAAGAATTGACATGATATTTTTGCAGTATATGGCAAGTAGTACCCTGACAAATGAGCCGTGGTAAACACAGCAACATAGTGTATATACTCTCAGGGTTATAAACAAGAGCATAAATATTAGTATCATTTTGACTTAGACTGTTCTGGAAAGTATTAAAACACAGGTGAAGAACCATTAAATGTGGAATCAGACAAGTTTTGCACACTGTCTCTACCACTAAGGAAGTGATTTTGCCTTAGGCATATTAGGCATATTTTTTCTAACCCTTACACTTTATTTTGCAAAATGGAAGGGCCAACGCAGAATAAGGATCCTATATGTAGGGTTTGGAATAAGTTGCCAAAGGTAGAATTTAATTTGGTCACAACTGCTTACAATTTGGTTTGGATAAGCTTCTTAGCCTCATTTTTACATTATTTTTAACCTTGTTAAAATTGCACAATGTCTCTAAAAAAAAATCCCTAATAAGTATCATTTTGCTGTTATTTGAAATGTTTATTACAGACATACAAGACCTTTACTATATGTTGTGAATGAGTTAAAGTATGGGAAAGATGGAGAATATTTTAGATTAAACAGTAAGTGCATTAAAAGAAAAAGTTGATCAGTTTATATTTCTGGATTAACAGTTACCAGAACTATATACATAAATGTAAATAAGCAAGTATAATCTATTTTGGTGATTTTCATATTGGCATGCTGTCTTGTATATTTGGGCAATCTTATTATTATTATTATTATTATTTTAAGATTTTATTTATTTATTTGAAAGAGAAAGACACAGCAAGAGAGGCAACACAAGCAGGGGGCGTGTGAGAGGGAGAAGCAGGCTCTCTGCTTATCAGGGAGCCCAGTGGGTGGCTAGATCTCAGGACCCTGGGATCATAAGCTGAGCTGAAGGCAGTCGCTTAACGACTGAGTGACCTAAGTACCCCATATTTGGCCAATCTTAAAACCAGAAGAGCTAGTGGTATGAATTTTCAACTATCAATCTCCATTCTAAAACATCTGAACCAACTCCTAAGACTATTTAAGATGTTTTCATGAAATTATTACACATATTAGTACATAATATTATGTATTTAAAATGGAAAATGACATGCAATGAAGGTGTTGTATTGCCTTAATTTACTCTGAAATTCTTCAGTATACAGAGTCCAACATAAATGTGTGTTTTCTGGCTTGAATCTACTTATCTCAGAGAAGTTACTTAGTAGACACAGAAATACACACTCTAAAAATGGTTACTTGTTTCTTGAACAATTCTGATTCAGAATGCATGCTCTTAGCCTCCTTTGCTCACTGCTGGCAGGTTGGTGAAGGTGAGGGAGAGATGATGATAGAAGAGAAGCAGAGTTAGGACTGTGGGAAGGACCTTCCTACCTTTCTCTTCCGTTTGTGTTAACACTCTGGGAGGGTAGGGCTGGGGCAGGAGCAGCAGCCTACAACAAAAGCAAAATGAGATGGGGAGTAAATGTAGGGAGGGAGAATCACCAGTGAAAGCCCAAAAGTTCTTAAGAGAAGGAAGCTGAAGTTTCAACTAAAGAGCATCCAATGTCCAAATGCCTAAGATTGGAGATCCTTGTTTATCAAACACAGCTGAAGCGTGTCCCACAACTTGAGAGAATGATCTGTGGAAGTAGAAAATTTGCTCTCTTTCCCATCAATCCTTTTAGTAACTTATTTCTTTTTCCTCCCAGTATAGTATTAAGCAAAACATAAAGAATAAAAAGCCATAAAGGGGTCACTGCAGCAAGAAGATGCTGATGGGATGGACCCTTCACGAGGCTGTTCTTTGCCAGGCTGGTGCAAGAGCAGAAGGGGATCCCTTGTCAGGGAACTCTTTTAGTCTCCCAGGATTGGCCCCAGCAGTACTAACACAGTTTATCCCTAAAAGCTAAAAAGAACTTTACTTTTTCAACGTATGTGCTTATGCTAGAGGGTGGTAATTGGTTTAACAAAAATTTACTATGTTCTTCTCTGACATGCTAAATAAGGATATTAAAGATTGAAGTCAGCTCACAATTTTCTGCCTAAGGGCTGACATTGATGAAGCTAGCTCTGTGGAGTTAGCAATAGCATCAACAACTTTGAGCTCGCTCTAGGTACCATTGTACTCCTAGCCAACTGGATGCAACTGATGCCAAACATGCCACTGTCTCCTAAGCTGCTTCCATGAGAATTAATTTAGTTCTTCCATCAATAATCTGCCACCTCACGGAGACTAGTAAAAGTAACTTGTAAGGTAACTTTTTCTCTTTTGCTTGTGTTAATGCTCTGGGAGGCCAGGACTGGGGCAGTAGCAGCAGCCTACAACAAAGTAGCAAAATGGGATGGAGAATAACTTCAGGGAGGGAGAATCACCAGTGACAGCAAATACCATTGCATGTGTCTTGAATCACGTACTTAGGAGAATCTACTACTTTGCTAAGCTCACAAGAATAAGTAGCATGATAGGTTTGGCCTGCTTGCTGGTACAGAATTAATGCAGTAACTTGCTGTCACGTGGTCCTCCACGTAGTAGAGAGATTATGAGAGAGGTGAATTAGACTCTTATCTTTAATTTCTGAAGTCTATGAATATCTATGAATATCTAATGAATCTAATATGAAGTATATGAAGTCTATGAATATCTACCCAAAGCCTTTAATATTGTAAATGGCCAAATTGACTTAATTTAGCTTACAAAAGCTGAGGATCATGAAGATGACTAACTGACTTAATTCACTGTCTGGCAATGTACCTCTCAACATGGAGGATATGGTATTGAATTAATGATATTACAAGAATTTGAATTGATCTTTCTAAACACAGAAATTGTTTGCTTTTCTTCGTCCAAAAGTTGAAATTGTACATGGTTCCCAGGGAGACAACTCATGTTACCCAACTTCACGTGGAATGGTATTATAATCCAGCCAGGATTAAAATCAAGTAATTTGTAATGAGAAAATCAACTGTCCAGGAGACTAAGCTGTTTTAATAGTGAGATCAGTATATTCTCTCCCCATGGTCAGAAGAATTATAATAAGAAGACTAAAATAGTGACAAAGCAACAGAAGTTAATGGGTTAATGAATTAATGGTTAGACCAACATAGGCATAACCACATAGGAATCAGATAATTCATATTTTCAGTTCCAGGACAGTTGTCTTAAGCATACATGAATGAGCATATTGGAAATATCTGGGAATTGGATGACCCTTTTCTCTGAGACCATGTACCCAACGCCTGGCCTGGTATTTCCCAAAACAGGGTCAATATCAATGATTAGATTTTTGATAATTAATCATAGTCACTCTGAACTACACTAGTTACTTCAAATTATAATCCCAGACAGTGGTTCCACACAGCCTGATTGATGTACTAGGTATTTATAAATGTCTCAGGGAGATACTTTGGCTGTATTGTTGTTTTACTCCCACCATTTGCTTAAAACTGAGTAAATAAATTTGATGAATTTAAGTCTTAAAGATGACTTTCATTGTAGTTTTCACTTTTGTCTGAGGTCTCCACACTGTTCCACACAGCTAATAACAATAGTGCACAAATAGGTGATCATCCATTCATATTTTCTTATTCAGGTTCAGTTTCTTCCCTCTCATTTTTAAATCTATCTTCTTTTCTTCTTATGGTTTCCCTAGAAACTGTTGGAAGATAAGATAGGAATGTACTAATTGACATGCAATATCATATAATCTATGGGATATAAAAGAGAAAGGAAAAACATATTGGCATTTTCCTTTCTCTGATTTTTCTGGAAAGTATGAAAATAGGACTGAACTATTCTTGCAACTTTCACCAAGGTATACTTGGTGGCCCCGTGTTCTGATTCTGTTGCATCATCTATGACTTATTATAAATTCACTTGCCATTTTGGTCATTAGTAAATATATATTTTCACAAATCATTGCACAATGATTTGACTATGTCTGGAGCTACAAAATACATGGAGTGCTCTCATTGTGATTCTCTCAAAATGCCACAGACATCTCAGAGTTTACCACCGTCTTGCTTTCGTCCTCATGCTGCCAAAAATGTGTTTAATGTTTTATTAAAGTGTAGGATTCTTCTGATTGTTAAACCTGCATTAGGGTGTAGTCTGAGACCAACATTTCCTGACAGGCCTCCTACAGAGTATGTCACAAATGTTGGCAGACACAGTGATGTTCATAGCAATATGGCAGCTGCCAGAGGGAAGCAAATAATAAGCTCTAAAAATGCCAAATTTAACTTAAAAAGAAATTTATAATGCGCACAAGATAAGAACCCTGCCTCACCACAGAATTTTCAGAACAATATGCTGAGGAATGTGGATTCATGTGCCCTTGAAACTGATTCTGAATAAGTCTGTGTTAGACACAAAGATCATTTAAAACCCTTTTCTGTGTTGGCCTCTAAGTTCTAATCAGACAAAAAGTGGCACATTTTGGAGAGGTGGTTTGCTTTTGAGCCAATTACCAATATCAATCCTGTGGGGAACTGACCTTTGCAAAGAAATTTCCAAACAACTCATAAAGGTGTCTCATGGTAATCCTCTGCCAGACAGAACCTGAGTAGAGTACAGGATGTTTAGAATTTTCATGTCTCACATAAAAGAATATCATAATTCTGTGGATGGCTTTGTCAACTGGGGTTCATTAATTCTGATCACTACTATATTTTAAAATCCTTAAAGCCCAAAGTGACTACAAAAAATGTAGCCGGTTTCATAGACAAATTTCTCATGTTTCATAAAGTATTAAGTATTTTGCCCAAATGTTTCAAATTGTATATTTTTCTGTGTGCCTATCATTTTAATGAATGTCTCATATTTGTTATTTTTTAGCCTTTCAGAGAGACTATACGAACCATTTTTAAAACACATATGTGTGTGCATTTAGACAATGTTCTTAGATCTAATTAGATTTACTAAGGGGTCTGTAACAGTCAAAATTGAGTAAACACTGCAGGAAATGTTCCTTATATACTTAAATACAATTGTTATTTCTGTTCTTCATATTCAATAAGATCTCTTCTATCTGGCTTTATTTTTGGATAATAGTATCATGCGTCCATGCTCCAGAATATCATCTCTGGAGTCTTACTGTCAGGCTTTGAATTGTTTCATTGCTTAAATCTGTCTGTGCCACGTGGACAAGATTACTCACATTTTCAGATCCACAGTTTTCTCATCCATAAGCTGAGAGTAATAGCGGTATTTTCCTATGGTAATTGTGAGGATTCAGTGAAGTGATGTACATAAGCACTTAGCTCAGTGTCTGGCAGATAGCAGAGGTTATGATTATTTGAAGGATCTGGATATGAAATTTTACTGAAATGTATGCTAGAATTTTAAAATGAGAAAATGTAAATGTATCATATTTCTATACTGTCATTTTCTTCCTTTTGCATTCCATCTTCATATCAAGTGACCTTTACCATTAATGTACACTTACCACTCATCCCCATAATGTTACCTAAGACATCTCCAACATCCAGGATTGCACCATTTTGTGATCATAAATTCAGCTACTGTACTGTCTGATTTTGACTTAAATTCTTTCCAGCCATCTCCCTCATTTATTCTGCTATAATTGCTCCTCAAACTCATAGGACAACCAGCTTCTTTGACTCCTTCTTTACATTTGGTTTTCTCTTTTTTGTTTCTTGATGGTCAATTATATTGCCCTTCTGTTATATATGTGTGCATAAGCCATAAGCAACTTACACTGGACTTCCTATATGCTGCTATAAAAAGTGAATAAACAAATACCAATTTGAAAATAGGTGAACAAAGTTAATAAAAACTGTCAAGAAGAACATACTATTTAAATACTGTTTTTGAAAAAAATTAATATTAGACAACTTACACAACTTTATCTCTTTTTTGTTGTTGTTCACTAAATGAGACATTGTATTTTAACTTTTTCTTTTATTCTGGTTTTATTTTAGAATGATTATTGCTTGAATGAAAAAATTAATGCATGTTGGAGTCCATTTGGAGTGTGACTTAGTAATTTGGACCATCTAGACAAGTTCCATAGAACTTAAGTTCCATAGAAACCTGGTATTTTTCATTTTATATCATTTTCAAGAAAATATGCTAAGATATCTGAACTTTAATCTTACAACAAAGACAACTAGAGTGAAGACATATCTATCTATATCCTCTATTTTGAGGTATATTTAATATTGTGCCCATAAGGTAGTCTAAGATTGGGACACCAGTTGGCTCAGTTGGTTAAGCTGCTGCTTTCGGCTCAGGTCATGATCCCAGTCCCACATCGGGCTCCTTGCTCAGCGGGGAGCCTGCTTCTCCCTCTGCCTCTGCCTGCCACTCTGTCTGCCTGTGCTTGCTTGCTCACTCTCTCTCCCTCTCTCTTTGACAAATAAATAAATAAAATCTTTAAGAGAAGAAAAAATAAAGTAATCTAAGATCGACTCAGTGTATAACTTTGACTTAGGTAAAATTAAACCCTCCCAAAACTCTGTTAAAAGAAAAGCTTTAAATTCAATAATTCTGTGAATTTGAGTCTATGTGTTATTTTTATCTCATAACAGTTTGCACTGATTATCTCATAACAGTGTGTGTGCTTCATCTTAATTTTTTTTTTTTTTCAGGCATCAGCAGGGAAAAGACTTTCCCCTAAACCTAAAAATCCTCCAGTATAGTGTATTGATGGAAAATGGGTTGTGGAATCAATACACCTGGTTGCACAGTAAGCAAGGTATATAAACATCCTGGTAATTTGTACATCTGAAAACAGACCTAACTTATACATTGTTGAGAGGTATACTTGGTGGCCCTGTGTTCTGATTTTGTTGGCATTGCTAAGATGAAAGGCACTTGCACTGGATTTCAAACACTTTTTGTTTCATCTGCCCATCCCTGGATATATTTCCTCTCTCTGTCTAAACTCTTTTATTTCAGTAAGGAGTTCTCAGTTATCTTTTACTAATTACTGACTGCAGACTGTAGTTGTATTTCTTCATATTTGAGATTTTCAAAATTATTAGATCTTTTGTATTCATTGGGGAAAACTATGAAGACAGTCTCTCTTCATGACAAAGACTTTTTGAAGAATTCATGTTCTAGAGACAATTGCTTTTTCTATTTGTTTAATGTGTCACTGAATGATTACATTATCGAAAGTTAGCAATATTAAATCATTACTGTGTTAATTTATTAGACTTTATAATATTTACACATTAAAGATCACTCTTCAAAAATCTTAGGGCAAAAATATGAAGCAAATACGTATATACTACTACAAGTTACAAATGTAACATAATATTATTTTTTAAATATTCAAACCAATAATAAATACTTCAAATACCTCCTCATGTATTTGCTTATAACTGCCATCCTACCAGTAGTGCATTAATTTGCAAACTTCTATCCAGTTGACTAAAGCAAGTCTTCCCCTCTTGTGCAGATTCACAGTCTAGTATGGAGTATCATGCAACTCTAAATATTGCATCTTTTATTCAGTTTTCTTTTTTTAACCACATTCTTTCTTTGTAATGCATGAATGTATGCAACTTTGGAGTACCTCCCAGGAGCTTCAGTATACTTTTTTTTTTTTTCCCTTTACAGTGTTCCAGAATTCATTGTTTATGCACCACACCCAATCCATGCAACACATGCTCTTCATAATACCCACCGCCAGGATCACCCAACCCCATGCCCCCCACACCTCCAAAACCCTCAGTTTGTTTCTCAGAGTCCACAGTCTCTCATGGTTTGTCTCCCCCTCTGATTTCCCCCAACTCATTTCTCTCAATCTTCCAATGTCCTCTGTGTTATTCCTTATGCTCCACAAGTAAGTGAAACCATATGATAATTGGCTTTCTCTGCTTGACTTATTTCACTCAGCATAATCTTTTCCAGTCCCATCCATGTTCATACAAAAGTTGGGTATTCATCCTTTCTGATGGAGGCATAATACTTCATTGTATATATGGACCATATCTTCTTTATCCATTCGTCCATTGAAGGGTATCTTTGTCCTTTCCACAGCTTGACGACTGTGGACATTGCTGCTATGAACACTGGGTACAGATGGCCTTCTTTCACTACATTTGTATCATTGGGGTAAATACCCAGTAGTACAATTGCAGGGTCATGGGGTAGCTCTATTCTTAATTTCTTAAGGAATCTCCACACTGTTTTGCAAAGTGGCTACACCAACTTTTATTCCCTCGAACAGTGTAAGAGAGTTTCCGTTTCTCCACATCCTCTCCAACACTTGTTGTTTATTGTCTTGCTAAATTTGGCCAATCTAACTGGTGTAATGTGGTATCTCAATGTGGTTTTGATTTGAATCTCCCTGATGGCTAATGATGATGAACATTTTTTTCATGTGTCTGTTAGCCATTTGTATGTCTTCTTTGGAGAAGTAACTGTTCATGTATTCTGCCCATTTTTTGATGTGATTATCGGTTTTGTGTGTGTTGAGTTTGAGGAGTTCTTTATATATCTTGGATATCAGCCCTTTGTCTGTAGTGTCATTTGTGAATATCTTCTCCCATTCCCTGGGTTGCCTCTCTCTTTTGTTGACTGTTTCCTTTGCTGCTGTGCAGAAGCTTTTGATCTTGATGAAGTACCAAAAGTTCATTTTCACTTTTGTTTCCTTTGCTTTTGGAGACATGTCTTGAAAGCAGCTGCTGTGGCCAATGTCAAAGAAGTTACTGCCTATGTTCTCCTCTAAGATTTTGATAGATTCTTGCCTCACGTTGAGGTCTTTTACCCATTTCAAGTTTCTCTTTGTGCATGGTATAAGAAAATGGTTGAGTTTCATTCTTCTACACATGCTGTACAATTTTTCCAACACCGCTTGTTGAACAGACTTCTTCCCACTGTATATTTTTTTCCTGCTTTGTTGAAGAATATTTGACCACAGAGTTGAGGTTCCATATCTGGGCTCCCTACTCTGTTCCACTGGTCTATGTCTCTGTTTTTGTGCCAGTACCATGCTGTCTTGGTGATCACAGCTTTATAGTAAAGCTTGAATCAGGCAAAGTGATGCCCCAGTTTTGTTTTTCTTTTTCAACATTTCCTTAGCAATTCGGGGTCTCTTCTGGTTCCATACAAATTTTAGGATTGTTTATTCCAGCACTTTGAAAAAATGCTGGTGGAATTTTGATTGGGGTGGCATTGAAATATAGATTATGCTAGGCAGTATAAACATTTTAACAACGTTTATTCTTCCAATCCATGATCAGAGCATGTTCTTCCATCTTTTTGTGTCTTCTTCAATTTCTTTCACAAATGTTCTGTAGTTCCTTGAGTACAGATCCTTTACCTCTTTGGTTAGGTTTATTCCCAGGTCTTATGGTTCTTGGAGCCATAATAAATGGAATCCTCTCTAATCTCCCTTCCTATATTTTCATTTTAGTCTATAAAAAAACAACTGATTTCTGTACATTGATTTTGTATCCTGCCACATTACTGAATTGCTGTATGAGTTCTAATAGTTTGGGGGTGGAGTCTTTTGGGTTTTCCATATAAAGTATCATGTCATCTGCAAAGAGAGAGTTTGACTTCTTCATTGCCAATTTGAATACCTTTTTTTTTTTTTCCTTTCTGTTGTCTGATTGCTATTGCTAGGACTTCTAGTACTATGTCAAACAAGAGTGGTGAGAATGGGCATCCTTATCGTGTTCCTGATCTCAAAGGGAAGGTTGTCAGCTTTTCTCCATTGAGGGTGATATTCACTGTGGGTTTGTCAGATTTAATAAAGTTGAGGAATGTTCCCTCTAATCCTTTACTTTGAAGGGTTTTAATTAGGAATGGATCCTGTATCTTGTCAAATCCTTTTTCTGCATCAATTGAGAGGACCATGTGGTTCTTCTTTCTTCTCTTACTGATTTGTTCAATCACATTGATTGATTTGTGAATGCTGAACCACCCTTGCATGCCAGGGATAAATCTCGCCTTGTCATGGTGGATAATCTTTTTAATGTACTCTTGGATCCTATTAGCTAGGATCTTGTTGAGAATCTTAGCATCCATATTCATCAGGTATTGGTCTGAAATTCTCCTTTTTGGTGGAGTCATCGCCTGGTTTGGGGGTCAGTGTAATGCTGGCCTCATAAAAACAGTCTGGAAGTTTTCCTTCTGTTTCTATTTTTTGATACAGTCTCAGGAGAATGGGTATTATTTCTTCTTTGAATGTTTGGTAGAATTCTACTGGGAATCTGTCAGGTCCTGGACTCTTGTTCTCTGGAAGATTTTTGATCACTACTTCAATCTTGTTACTAGATATTGGTCTATTCATGTTGTCAATTTCTTCCTGATTGAGTTTTGGAAGTTTATAGATTTCCAGGAATGCATCCATTTCATGTACATTGCTTAACTGATTGGCATATAACTGTTGATAATAATTTCTGATGATTGTTTTTATTTCCTTGGTGTTAGTCATGATCTCTCCCTTTTCATTCATAATTTTATTCATTTGGGTCCTCTCTCTTTTCTTGTGGATTAGTTTGGCCAATGGTTTATTGATCTTATTGATTCTTTCAAAAAACCAGCTTCTAGTTTCTTTGATGTGTTCTATTGTATCTCTAGTTTCTATCTCATTGATCTCTGCTCTAGTCTTGATTACTTCCCTTCTTGTGTGTGGGGTTGGCTTAATTTGTTGTTGATTCTCCAGTTCTTTAAGGTGTAAATAGAGCTGGTGTGTTCTGGACTTTTCAGTTTTTTTGAGGGAGGTTTGGGTGGCTATGTATTTCCCCCGTAGGACGGCCTTCGCCATATCCCATAGGTTTTGGACCAAGGTGTCTTCATTCTCATTAGTTTCCACGAAGTGTTTAAGTTCTTCTTTGATTTCCTGGTTAATCCAAACATTCTTGAGCAGGGACGTCTTTAGCTTTCAAGTGTTTGAATTCTTTCCAAACTTTTTCTTGTGGTTGATTTCCAGTTTCAAAGCATCATCTGGTCTGAGAATATGCAGGTAATAATCTCAATCTTTTGGTATTGGTTTAGCTCTGATTTGTGACCCAATATGTGATCTATTCTGGACAAAGTTCCATGTGCACATGAGAAAAATTAGTATTCTGTTGTTTTAGGGTGGAATGTTCTGCGTATATCTATGAGGTCCATGTGGTTCAATGTATCATTCAAGGATCTTGTTTCTTTATGGGTTTTTCTGCTTGGATGATCTATTTATTATTGAGAGTGTCATGTTAAGGTCCCCTAATGTATTCATATCAATATGACTCTTTATCTTGATTAACAGTTGTCTTATGTAGTTGGCTGCTCCCACATTAGGGGCATAAATATTTACAATTATTAGATCTTCTTGGTGGATAGACCCTTTAAGAATGATGTAGTGTCCTTCTTTTTCTCTGACTACAGTCTTTAGTTTAAAATCTCATTTATCTGATATAAGAATGGCTACCCTAGCTTTCTTTTGAAGCCCATTGGCAAGAAAGATGCTTCTTCATTCCTTCACTCTCAGTCTGGATGTATCCTTAGATTCAAAATCGTCTCTTGTAGACAACATATGGACGGATCCTGTCATTTTATCCAATCTGCAACCCTGTGTCATTTTATGGGAGCATTTAGGCTATTCGTGTTGAGAGTGATTATTGAAAGATAAGTTTTTATTGGCATCATATTGCCTGTGAAGTCCTTGTTTCTATAGATTGTCTGTAAATTTCTGTCCTATGACACTCTTGGGTTCTTTCTTCTTTTATAGAACCCCCCTTAATATTTCTTTTAGTGCCAGCTTGGTGATCACATACTCTTTTAAACTTTGCTGGTCTTGGAAGCTCTATCACTCCATCCATTTTGAATGTCAACCTTCCTAGATAAAGTACTCTTGAATGCATGTTCTTCTCATTTAGTGCCCTGAATGTCTTGCCAGGCCATCCTGACTTGCCAGGTTTATGTGGACAGGTCTAAAGTTATTCTGATGGATCTTCCTCTGTAGGTAAGGAATCTCTTCCCTCTAGCTGTTCCCAATTATGATTCTTCAGTTTCACAATTAAGTGTCTCGAGGTCTTTCTAGGTTCATTGATCTTGGGGGGGGGGATCTTTCTGCTTCTAGTTCACAAACACTGGTTCCATTCCTGAGATTGGGAAAATTTTCATCGAGAATTTGTTCAACTCTATCTTCTAGTCTTCTTTCTTTCTCTGCCTCCTCAGGGATCTCAATAATTTTGACATTGAACATTTCATGGTGTCATTTATTTCCCTAATTCTGTTTTCATGGTTTCTAAACTGTTTCTTCCAGGCCTCCTTCTGATCCTTTTTCTCTATCAGTTTGTTCTCTAGAACACTAATTCTATCTTCTGCCTCAGTTACTCTAGCTGTTAGAGAATTTAGATTAGATTGGATCTCATTGATAGAACTTTTAACTTCTTCCTGGGTGACTTTCACTTTTGCCCTAATTGATTCCATGTTGTCATTAATGGTTTTCTCCAACCTAGCCATTGCCTGGATAATGTTTCCCTGAATTATCTTTCTGACATACTATTTATGTCCACATACAATAGCTCTGATGGTGAATTTTTCCTCTGTTGGGCATTCCTCCTCCTAGTCATTTTGGTGAGAGGTGGTTGAGGGAATATGTAGCTGAATATATCAACCATGATCCAGGCATGATGCACCATGGAATGCTTCTGAGCAATCAAAGTCACCTCAAGAAAGAAAGAAAAAAGAGAGAGAGAGAGAAAGAGAGAAACAGGGAAAAAAAGAGAGAGAGAGAAGACCCATCCAGAATGTGCCCCAAAGGCTAGATTTATAAGGTATACAAACAAAAACACTGAGAAAAGTAAATGACGAGGAAAAAAAAAAAAAAAGAACCCAGCCAAAATGAACCCCAAGTAAAGGATTTATATAATACCAGAACAAAAACAAATACACAGAAACACTGACAGAAGAAAAAGATGGGAGGGTAGTTATAAATCCTTGATGTGGGCCAGGAAGGTTATTTTGATTCTTCCTGGGTGTATCTTGATATCTTTGTCAAAGGACTCAACTTTCCAGAGATAAAGGGAGATTAAAACTGGTTTAAATATAGGGGTAGTATTGATTAGCGAAAAAGGATTACCTTGAAGCTTATATCTACATGTATATTTAAGAAAATAGAAAAGCAAAAGAAAAACACAGGTATATGTATGAAAGAAGTTCAAATTAAAAGGTTATTATGGAATAAGTTGTCTCGAACCTCTCGTGATGGTAAATAGGTTAAAAATTAAAAAGAAGAATATGAGAACAAATTAAAAATAAAACTTGTATCTATGAAATATACAGGTTTTAGGGCAATACCAGGAGCTCAATATCTTGTTTTCCCCTGATATTGGGGTTTTACATTTTTATGGGGACCTTATGTTAGTTGTCCTTTCACTCTTTTGGCTGGCTTTCTGGGAGAAGGGCCTGCTGCAATGTTTTTCAGTCAGTCTTGCTTGTATTAAGTCCTCTTGCTCCCTATCAAGGAGCTGAGCTTTATGGAAACCAGTATTTCAGGCTTTTATTCTCTGGAGGTTTTTGCTCTTTCATGGCTTTTTGCAGGTTTTGGAGGTTTAGTGGGAACCAGACTGGACCCAGACATCTGCCTCAGAGAGAAGCCTCAGTCTGCTCTCCTCTGGGTGGTCCAGAACACAGACTCCCCCTCTGCAAACTCCGCTGAGTCATGCAACCTCCCACAGGCAGTGCATCCCCAGCCACCATATCAGGGGTCGCCCAAAGTGCCTGCTTGTCTCTGCACCCTTGTGCCACTATAACCACAAAAAATATTGGTCCAGGAAGCCCGCTTCCAGTGGCTGCCTTTGCTGCGACTGCAGTCTGTATCCAGACCACCCAAGAGATCCCAACCAGAGATAGCCGAGATTTTTAAGCCTGGGGTGGGAGTTTTCAGACTCTCAGCCAGTCATAGAGACCACCAGCTAGCACTCATATGGAGCTCTCTCAGGTGCTGGTGGGCAGTGTGGTTCAGTCCCTGGTAATGCAGTGCACATGCAGAGTGCAAAAGGCTGTGGTTCTAGAGGTGCTGGTTGGCATCCTCCCAGACTGTCTCACGCATGTTGGTGGGGGTGTGCCTCAACCAGTGTTGTTGCAAGCATTGGAAAGCCAGGGACTCGGGAACCATGGCCTGGAGTCTTCGCTGCACTCTTTCTGGCTTGGGTAGTTGCTGCCGGTGGCCATCTTGGGTCTGTGGGCTTAGGCCTGTGCCCATGACCACCTGATTCCACCAGTTGCCCCTTAAGATCTTTTGCTCTTTTTGAGTTTTTTTAACCAGACTCCAAGTTAATGCTGGTCCCCAATCACAGGGCACTCTCGTATTGGAGTATTACTCTCCAATGGGTCACTTCTGATGGCTCCCACCCCCTTAGGTTTATCCTCTGATACCAGTCCAATGGTTTGCCATATGCTGTACCTCTTTACTGCAGTCTTTTGCCCCTGTAGAGATACAGAAGTGTATAATCCTACATCTCAGGCTGATTTCATGGGTGTTCAGAGTTTTCTGGTAGATACTTAGCTCATTTAAGGGACAAGAGGAAACAGGGTCTCCTACTTCACCATCTTGCCCCTCTCTGTTTGTTTGTTTGATTTTTTTTTTTTTTTTT